>JAACNH010000668.1:0-22848 GCA_019447015.1 Hymenochirus boettgeri
GTAACCCTCGAAAGTATCGGTCGATTTCAGTAACCCTCGAAAGTATCGGTCGATTTCAGTAACCCTCACCTATATTACAGGATAGTAAACATATATATATTACAGGACAGTAAATATATATATATATATATATATATATATATATATATTTTACAGGACAGTTACAGTAACATAGATTACCAGGACTGTAACTCTCTATATATTACAGGACAGTAAACATATATTAACAGGACAGTCAACATATATATTACGGACAGTAAACATATTACAGGACAGTACCCATATATTAATTACAGGACAGTAAAACATATATTACACGGACAGTAAACATATCTTAATTACGGACAGTAAACTATATATTAATTACAGGACAGTAAACACATTACAAGGACAGTAACATATATTAATTACAGGACAGTAAACATACATACAGGACAGTAAACATATATAATTACCGGACAGTAAACATACATTACAGGACAGTAAGAGATATAATATACCGGACAGTAAACATACATTCAGGACAGTAAACATATATTAATTACCGGACAGTAAACATACATTACTCCAGTCTTATAGATAGAAAAAGCAAATTCAGCTTAAATAATTAAAATTGGGGAGATTTAATGTGGCAGATAATAAAGGGATTTCGTACACTGTCTAAGGGCTAAGCCACAGTAGGGCAATTTCCTTGCTCTTGCGCTCATGTTTGCACATTGATTTTATTTTAACATTGGAATCACGGCATCGCACTGAAATCGTGCAGTTTCAGGTACGCTGCGATACGCAAATTTTTATGCGATTTCCTATCTCAAAAGGAGAAATCGCAAGCGCAAACACAGAAATTGCATGTAAATCGCACCGAATCGCACACATCATGGGCGATTGCCTGAGCACTTAGTTCGCTTTGCGTTCCAATACCACGCCAGTGCATTCATACGTGACAGGCCTCATACTTATGCGTTGGATTAGATTGCATCAATCACCGTTTTTTGGTGCAGATCGCATGGCTCCGCTTGCAAATTGCACGCTTTTCAGGTCATCTCTGTACGTTGCTAGTGTGCCTCGACTTAACCACAACCCTGCAGTTGCTATTGAACCACAAGTCTCTGCACTCTGTCCTCCCTTACTGCTGTTGGCTTAATGAAAGAAAGAGGGTGGGCAGGTCAATTCCCTCTCGGTCAGATCACAGTGGGTGGAACTGTACCATCTCTAATTTAATGCCCTTATTCACCTTCTCTAAAGCAACGAGCTGTGCACCCACCAAGCATGAAAAGACCAGGGGATTCTTATGGTAATTAAAGGAAGAGCTCAGTGTCTTGCAGCTGAATCAGAGATAATGTTAATGACTTTAATCAGCGTGACAGGGGAATGATTAACATCATCTAAATCTCCAAAAAAATAAATCATTATAATGAAGGTGTCAAGTCACTTTCTATAGGTGTATAAAGTAGTGGAACATTCACCATCTGGGGCCTGGTATGTCTGGAGCTCAAAAGGACAACTAAGGTTTCTTTGATTAACAAATTGTTAATATTATATATAGGATGGTGTTCACCTCCATACCGTTTATTATAAAGTAATTAAAATCATAGAGTAGGTACAGGCCAATATAGTCTCACGGACTTAGGCCGAGTTATAACGGCCATGGAGCGCCAAGGTGACCCTAAAAGCCTTATATTAATTAGACAGTAAAGTGCTGAACTCCTATTATGTACCATCCTCATTGGTTGCTTTAGTTTAGTTTTTAATTTATCTGCTTCTGGCGCCATTTATTCCTATATTTTTAAATTAGATTTAATACATAGATAGATGATAGATAGAGGTATGGAGAGGTAGATAGATAGGTGTAGATACAGATAGGGAGAGAATAGATAAGTAGATAGGTAGAATAGGTAGTAACCCTCGAAAGTATCGGTCGATTTCAGTAACCCTCGAAAGTATCGGTCGATTTCAGTAACCCTCACAGGACAGTAAACATATATTAATTACAGGACAGTAAACATATATTAATTACAGGACAGTAAACATACATTACAGGACAGTAAACATATATTAATTACAGGACAGTAAACATACATTACAGGACAGTAAACATATATTACAGGACAGTAAACATATATTAATTACCGGACAGTAAACATACATTACTCCAGTCTTATAGATAGAAAAAGCAAATTTCAGCTTAAATAATTAAAATTGGGGAGATTTAATGTGGCAGATAATAAAGGGATTTCGTACACTGTCTAAGGGCTAAGCCACAGTAGGGCAATTTCCTTGCTCTTGCGCTCATGTTTGCACATTGATTTATTTTAACATTGGAATCACGGCATCGCACTGAAATCGTGCAGTTTCAGGTACGCTGCGATACGCAAATTTTTATGCGATTTCCTATCTCAAAAGGAGAAATCGCAAGCGCAAACACAGAAATTGCATGTAAATCGCACCGGAATCGCACACACAATGGGGTGCGATTGCCTGAGCACTTAGTTCGCTTTGCGTTCCAATACCACGCCAGTGCATTCATACGTGACAGGCCTCATACTTATGCGTTGGATTAGATTGCATGCAATCACCGTTTTTTGGTGCAGATCGCATGAGCTCCGCATTGCAAATGTGCACGCTTTTCATGTGCATCTCTGTACGTTGCTAGTGTGGCCTCAGCTTAACCACAACCCTGCAGTTGCTATTGAACCACAAGTCTCTGCACTCTGTCCTCCCTTACTGCTGTTGGCTTAATGAAAGAAAGAGGGGTGGGCAAGGTCAATTCCTCTCGGTCAGATCACAGTGGGTGGAACTGTAACATCTCTAATTTAATGCCCTTATTCACCTTCTCTAAAGCAACGAGCTGTGCACCCACCAAGCATGAAAAGACCAGGGGATTCTTATGGTAATTAAAGGAAGAGCTCAGTGTCTTGCAGCTGAATCAGAGATAATGTAATGACTTTAATCAGCGTGACAGGGGAATGATTAACATCATCTAAATGCTCCAAAAAAATAAAATCATTATAATATGAAGGTGTCAAGTCACTTTCTATAGGTGTATAAAGTAGTGGAACATTCACCATTCTGGGGCCTTGGTATGTCTGGAGCTCATAAAAGGACAACTAAGGTTTCTTTGATTAACAAATTGTTAAATATTATATATAGGATGGTGTTCACCTCCATACCGTTTATTATAAGGATATTAAAAGTCATAGAGTAGGTACAGGCCAAATATAGTCTCACGGACTTAGGCCGAGTTATAACGGCCATGGAGCGCCAAGGTGACCACTAAAAGCCTTATATTAATTAGACAGTAAAGTGCTGAACTCCTATTATGTACACATCCTCATTGGTTTTGCTTTAGTTTAGTTTTTAATTTATCTGCTTTCTGGCGCCATTTATTCCTATATTTTTAATTAGATATTAATACATAGATAGATGATAGATAGAGGTAGGGAGAGGTAGATAGATAGGTGCTAGATACAGATAGGGAGAAATAGATAGATAGATAGGTAGGTAGATAGGTAGGTAGGTAGGTAGACAGATAGATAGATAGATAGACAGACAGATAGAAGATAGATAGATAGGTAGATAGATAGATAGGTAGGTAGGTAGACAGATAGATAGATAGACAGACAGATAGAAGATAGATAGATAGATAGATAGGTAGGTAGGTAGGTAGGTAGGTAGACAGATAGATAGATAGATAGACAGACAGATAGAAGATAGATAGGTAGGTAGACAGATAGATAGATAGACAGACAGATAGAAGATAGATAGATAGATAGATAGATAGATAGATAGATAGATAGATAGATAGATAGATAGATAGATAGGTAGGTTGGTAGATAGATAGATAGATAGATAGACAGACAGATAGAAGATAGATAGATAGATAGATAGATAGGTAGGTAGGTAGGTAGATAGATAGACAGATAGAAGATAGATAGATAGATAGATAGATAGATAGATAGATAGATAGATAGGTAGGTAGGTAGATAGATAGATAGACAGACAGATAGAAGATAGATAGATAGATAGATAGATAGATAGATAGATAGATAGATAGATAGGTAGGTAGATAGATAGATAGACAGATAGAAGATAGATAGATAGATAGATAGATAGATAGATAGATAGATAGATAGAAGATAGATAGATAGATAGTTGATAGATAGATAGATAGATAGATAGATAGATAGATAGATAGATAGATAGATAGAAGATGAGTATTGGTAATAGATAATAACAGGGAGGCTAGTTATTGGGGTATAAGATAATATTAGGGGAAGGATAGTTATTGGTATAAGATAATAACAGGGAAGCGAAGTTATGGTATATAGATAATAACAGGGAGGAGGTTATTGGTATATAGATAATAACAGGGAAGGATAGTTATTGGGTTATAAGATAATAAACAGGGAAGGAGAGTTTTGGTATATAGATATAACAGGGAAGGATAGTTATTGGTATTAGATAATAACAGGGAAGGATAGTATGGTATATAGATAATACAGGGAGGAGAGTATTGGTATATAGATAATAACAGGGAAGGGAGTTATTGGTATATAGATATAAACAGGGAAAGGAGTAGTTATTGGTATATAGATAATAACAGGGAAGAGAGTTTGAGTATATGGTATAGAGATAATATATTAGGGAAGGAGAGTTATTGGTATATAGATAATATAGGGAGGGATAGTTATGGTATATAGATAATACAGGGAAGGAGGATGGTTATATAGATAATACAGGGAAGGACATTATTGGTATATAGAAATAACAGGGAAGGATTAGTTATTGGTATATAGATAAAAACAGGGAAGGAGCAGTTATTGGTTATAGAAAATAACAGGGAAGGAGAGTTATTGGTATATAGATAATAAGGGAAGGAACAGTTATGGTATATAGATAATAACAGGGAGGATAGTTATTGGTATAGAGATATCACAGGGAAGGATAGTTATTGGTATATAGATAAAAACGGGAAGGATAGTTATTGGTATATAAGATAATAACAGGGAAGGACAGTTATTGGTATAGATTAATAAACATGGAAGATTAGGTAGTATGTAGATAGATAATGGGAAGGAAGTTAGGTATATAGATAATAACAGGAAGGAAGTTATTGGTATATAGATAATAACAGGAAGGACAGTTATTGGTATATAGATAATAACAGGGAGGATAGTTAGTTATGGGATATAGATAATAACAGGGAAGGATGTTATTGTTATTAGATAATAAAAGAGAAGGTAGTAGATAGATATGATATAAAGGGAGAGACAGTATGGTATATAGATATAAAGGACGGATAGTATAGTATTGGTATATAGATAAAACAGGGAGGAGGAGTTATTGGTATATAGATAATAAAAGGGAGGAGAGTTATTGGTTATATAGATAATAACAGCGGGAAGGCATAGTATTGGTATATAGATAATAAAGGGAAGGAGAGTTATTGGTATATAGATAATAACAGGGAGGAGAGTTATTGGTATATAGATAATGACAGGGAGGAGAGTTATTGGTATATAGATAATAACAGGGAAGGAGAGTTATTGTATATAGATAATAACAGGGAAGGAGAGTATTGGTATATAGATAATAACGTAGGGATAGGATAGTTATTGGTATATAGATAATAACAGGGAAGGATAGGTTATTGGTTATAGATAATAACAGGAGAAGGATAGTATTGGTATATAGATAATACAGGGGATAGGATAGTTATTGGGTATATAGATGGAAGAATAGTGGGAAGGGAAGTAGGTATGGTATATAGATAATAACAGGGAAGGAGGTTATTGGTATAGAGTAATAACAGGGAAGGAGAGTTATTGGTATATAGATAAATAACAGAGGAGAGTTTATTGGTATATAGATAATAACAGGGAAGGAGAGTTATGGTATATAGATAATAAAGGGCAGGAGAGTTATTGGTATATAGTAATAACAGGGAAGGAGAGTTATTGGTATATAGTAATAACAGGAGGAAGTTATTGGTATATAATAAGTAACAGGGAAGGAGAGTTATTGGTATAGATAATAACAGGGAAGGGAGTTATTGGTATAGAGATAATAACAGGGAAGGAGGTAGTTGTATATAGATAATAAGGGAAGGACAGTTATGGTTATTATAGATATAACAGGGAAGGACAGTTATGGTATATAGTAATAATCAGGGAAGGATGAGGTATTGGTATTAGATAATAACAGGGAAGGACAGTATTGGTATATAGATAATAAGGGAAGGGACAGTTATTGGTATATAATAATAACAGGGAAGGATAGTTATTGGTATATAGATAAAACAGGGAAGGAGAGTTATTGGTTATATAGATAATAACCGGGAAGGATAGTATTGGTATATAGATAATAACAGGGAAGGAGAGTTATTGGTAATAGATAATAACATGGGAGAGTTATGGTTTATATGATAAAACAGGGAAGGATAGTTATTGGTATATAGATAATAAAACAGGAAGGAGAAGTTATTGGTATATAGATATATAACAGGGAAGGAGTTAGTTATTGGTATATAGATAAGAACAGGGAAGGATGTTTTGGTATATAGATAATAACAGGGAAGGATTAGTTATTGGTATAATTAGTAATAACAGGGAAGGATAGAGTTATTGGTATATAGTATATATTAGGGAAGGATAGTTAGTGGTATATAGTAATAACAGGGACAGGAGAGTTATTGGTATATAGATAATAACAGGGAAGGGAGTTATTGAGTTATAGATAAATGGGAAGGTAGTTATTGGTATATAGATATAACAGGGAAGGTAGTTATTGGTATATAGATAATAACAGGGAAGGAAGTTATTGGTATATAGATATAACAGGGAAGGAAGTTATTGGTAAATAGATAATAAGGGAAGGAGTTATTGGTATAGATTATAACAGGGAAGGATAGTTATTGGTATATAGATAATAACAGGGAAGGGAAGTTATTGGTATATAGAAATAACAGGGAAGAGAGTTATTGGTATATAAGATAATAACAGGGAGGAGAGTTATTGGTATATAGATAATAAGGGAAGGGAGTTATGGTATATAGATAAACAGGGAAGGAAGTTATTGGTATATAGATAATAACAGGGAAGGACAGTTATTGGTATATAGATAATAACAGGGAAGGAAGTTATGGTATAGATATAACAGGGAAGGACGAAGTTATTGGTATATAGATAATAACGGAGAAGGGACAGTTATTGGTATATAGATAATACAGGGAAGGATAGTTATTGTTTAATAGATAATAACAGGGAAGGACCAGTTATTGGTATATAGTAATAACAGGGAAGGGAGTTATTGGTATATAGATAATAACAGAAGGAGAGTTATTGGTATATAGATAAATAACAGGGAAGGAGAGTTATTGGTATATAGAGAATAACAGGGAGGAGAGGAGTTATTGGTATATAGATATAACAGGGAAGGAGAGTTATTGGATATAGATATAAAAGGGAAGGATAGTTATGGTATATGATAAAACAGGGAAGGATAGTTATTGGTATATAGATAATAACAGGGAAGATAGGTATTGGTATATAGATATAATAACAGGGAAGGAAGTTATTGGTATATAGATAAATTAACAGGGAAGGATAGTTATGGTTATAGATAATAACGGACGGATAGTTATTGGTATATAATATAATACAGGGAAGGACTAGTTATTGGTATATAAGATAAATAAACAGGGTAAGGAAGTTATTGGATATAGATAATAACAGGGAAGGGACGTTATTGGTATATAGATAATAACAGGGAAGGACAGTTATTGGTATATAGAAATAACAGGGAAGGAAGATTGGTATAGTATAAACAGGGAAGGATAGTTATTGGATATAGATAATAACAGGGAAGGATAGTTATTGGTATATAGATAATTAACAGGGAAGATAGTTATTGTATTATATAGATATATACAGGGAAGGAAGTTATTGGTATATAGATAAAACAGGGAAAGGGACAGTTATGGTATATAGATCATAACAGGGAAGGAGAGTTATTGGTATATAGATAATAACAGGGAAGGATAGTTATTGGTAATAGATAATAACAGGGAAGGAGAGTTATGGTAATGAGTATAACAGGGAAGGAGAGTTATTGGTATATAGAAATAACAGGGAAGGAGCAGTTATTGGTATATAGATAATAACAGGGAAGGAAGTTATTGGTATATACGATAATAACAGGAAGGATAGTTTTGGTATATAGATAATATAGGGAAGGATAGTTATTGGTATAAGATAATAACAGGGAAGGAAGTTGGTATATAGATAATAACAGGGAAGGACAGTTATTGGTAATAGATAATAACGGGAAGGATCAGTTATGGTATATAGATAATAACAGAGAAGGATAGTTATGGTATATAGATAATAACAGGGAAGGAGTTTTGTATATAGATAATAACCGGGAAGGATAGTTATTGGTATATAGATAATAACAGGGAAGGAAAGTTATTGGTATAAGATAATAACAGGGAAGGAGAGTTATTGTATATAGATAATAACAGGGAAGGAGAGTTATTGGTATATAGATAATAACAGGGAAGGAAGTTATTGGTATATCGATATAACAGGGGGAGTTATTGGTAATAGATAATAAGGAAGGAAGTTATTGGTATATAGATAATAACAGGGAAGGAAGTTATTGGTATATAGATAATAACAGGGAAGGATAGTTATTGGTATATAAATACTAACAGGGGAAAGGATAGTTATTGGTATATAATCAAACAGGGAAGATAGTTATTGGTATATAGTAATATAGGGAAGGAAGTTATTTGGTATATAGTGTATAATAACAGGGAAGGACAGTTATTGGTTATATAGATAATAAACAGGGAATGGATAGTTATGGGTATATAGATATAACAGGGAAGGATAGTATTGGTATATAGATAATAACGGGAAGGATAGTATTGGGATATTAGTATAACAGGAGAGGATATATTGGTATAGATAACGGAAGACAGTATTGGTATATAGATAATAACAGGGAAGGAGTATTGGTTTAGATAATAAACAGGGAAGGATAGTTATTGGTATATAGATAATAACAGGGAAGGATAGTTATTGGTATATAGATAATAACAGGGAAGGGTTATTGGTTGTATTAGATATATTAGGGAAGGAAGTTATTGGTATATAGATCTAATAACAGGGAAGGAAGTTATGGTATATAGATAATATTAGGGAACGGTAGTTATTGGTATATAGATAATAACAGGGAAGGATAGGTATTGGTATATAGAAATAACAGGGAAGGATAGTTTTGGTATATAGATAATAACAGGGAAGGATAGTTATTGGTATATAGATAAAACCGGGAAGGACAGTTATTGGTATATAGATAATAACAGGGAAGGACAGTTATGGGTATAGATAATAACAGGGAAGACAGTTTGGTATATAGATAATAACAGGGAGGATAGTATTGGTATATAGATAATAACAGGGAAGGACAGTTATTGGTATCTAGATATAACAGGGAAGGACAGTTATGAGTAATAGTAATATAGGGAAGGATAGATGGTATATAGATATAACAGGGAAGGATAGTTATTGGTATATAGATAATAACAGGGAGGATAAGTTATTGGTATATAGATAATACAGGAAGGGAGAGTTATTGGTAATAGATAATATAGGGAAGGATAGTTATTGGTATATAGATAATAACAGGGAAGGATAGTTATTGGTATATTAGATATTATAAAGGGAAGGAAGTTATTGTATATAGATAATAACAGGAAAGGATTAGTTATTGGTATATAGATAATAACAGGGAAGGATAGTTATGGTAATAGATAATAACAGGGGAAGGAAGTTATTGGTATATAGATAATAACAGGGAAGGAACCAGTTATGGTATATAGATAATAACAGGGAGAAGGAAGTAGTTATTGGTATATAGATAATAACAGGGAAGGACAGTTATTGGTATATAGATAATAAACAGGGAAAGGACAGTTATGGTATATAGAAATATTAGGGAAGGATAGTATTGGTTTTATTATATAGATAATAACAGGGAAGGAAGTTATTGGTATATAGATAATAACAGGGGGAAGGATAGTTATTGGTATATAGATAATAACAGGGAAGGATAGTTATTGGTATGCTAGATAATAATCAGGAAGGACGTAGTGGTATATAGATAATAACGGGAGAGGGAAGGATTAGTTATTGGTATATAGATAATAACAGGGAAGGACAGTTATTGGTATATAGATAATAACAGGGAAGGATAGTTATTGGTATATAGATAATAACAGGGAAGGATAGTTATTGGTATATAGATAATAACAGGGAAGGATAGTTATTGGTATATAGATATAACAGGGAAGGATAGTAGTTATTGGTATATAGATAATAACAGGGAAGGGTTATTGTTATATAGAATAAAAGAGGAAGGAAGTTATTGGTATTTTTTTATAGATAATAACCGGGAAGGAAGTATTGGTATAAGATAATAACAGGGAAGGAGAGTTATTGGTATATAAGATAATAACAGGGAAGGACAGTTATGGTTATATAGATAATAACAGGGAAGGAGAGTTATTGGTATTTATATAGATACAAAAACAGGGAAGGAGAGATGTTATTGGTTTATAGATAATAACAGGGAAGGAGAGTTATTGGTATATAGGATAATAAAGGGAAGGAGAGTTATTGGTTATATAGATAATAACAGGGAAAGAGAGTTAGTTATTGGTATATAGATAATAACAGGGAAGGAAGTTTGGTATATAGATAATAACAGGGAAGGATAGTTATTGGTATATAGATATAACAGGAAGGAAGTTATTGGTATATAGAAATAACAGGGAAGGGGAAGTTATGGTATATAGATAATAACAGGAGGAAAGGACAGTTATTGGTATATAGATAATACAGGGGAGGATAGTTATTGGTACTTGATATAGAAATTAACAGGAAGGAAGAGTTATTGGTATATAGATAATAACAGGGAAGGAGAGTTATTGGTTATATAGATAATAACAGGGAAGGACGTTATGGTATATAGATAATAACAGGAGGAAAGAAGTTATGGTAAAATAGAAAAAAGGAAGGACGTTATTGGTATATAGATAATAACAGGGAAGGAGAGTTATTGGTTATATAGATAATAACAGGAAGGAAGAGTATGGTATATAGACTAAATAAAAGGGAAGGATGAGTTATTGGTATATAGATAATAACAGGGAAGGAGAGTTATGGGTTATATAGATAATAACAGGGAAGGACAGTTATGTATTGGTTATATAGATAATAACAGGGAAGGACAGTTATTGGTATATAGATAATAAGGGAAGGAGTTATTGGTATATAGATAATAACAGGAGGATGGAGAGTTATGGTATATAGAAATAAACATGGGAAGGAGGAGTTATGTTGGTTATTTATATAGATAATATTAGGGAAGGATAGTTATTGGTATATAGATAATAACAGGGAAGGAGAGTTATTGGTATATAGTAATAAAACAGGGAAGGAGAGGTTATTGGTATGATAGATAATATTAGGGAGAGATAGTTATTGGTATATAGATAATAACAGGGAAAGGACCAGTTTTGGTTTAGATAATAAAGGGAAGGGAGTTATGTATATAGATAATAACAGGGAAAGGAGAGTTATTGGAATATAGATTAATAACAGGGAAGGACAGTTATTGGATTATATAGATAATAAAAGGGAAAGGAGAGTTATGGTATATAGATAATAACAGGGAAGGAGGAGTATTGGTATATAGATAATAACAGGAAGGATAGTTATTGGTATATAGATAATAAACAGGAAGATAGTTATGGTATATAGATAATAACAGGAAGGACAGTTATGGTATATGGATAAGAACAGGGGAAGGAAGTTATTGGTATATAGTATAACAGGAAGGAAATTGTATTTTATAGAATAATAAAAGGGAATGGATAGTATTGGATATATAGATAATAACAGGAAGGAGAGTTATGTTATTAGATGAATAACAGGGAAGGAGAGTTAGTTATGGGTATATATAGATAATAATAACAGGAAAGGACAGTTATTGGTTATTAGATAATAACAGGGAAGGAAGTTATTGGTGATTAGATAATAACGGAAGGAGTTATTGGTATATAGATAATATAGGGAAGGATAGTTATTGGTTATATGATAATAACAGGAAGGACAGTTATTGGTATAAAGAAATAACAGGGAAGGAGGAGGGATGGAATAGATAAAAAGGAAGGATAGTGGGAGGATATAGATAATAAAGGAAGGAGTAGGGACAGGGGGATGAGAAGAAGAACAGGGAAGGAAGTATTGATAGTAAAAACAGGGAAGGAGAGGGAGGGGTAGATAAAAGAGGAAGGATGAGTATGGTAAAGAGAGAAGAACAGGGAAGGATAAGGAGTGGAAGAGAGAAAGAACAGGGAAGGAGAGGGAGTGAGGGATATGAGATAAAACAGGGAAGGAGAGTGATTGTGGGATATAGATAAAGAGAAGGACAAGAGATAGATGAAGAAAGGAAGGGGAGGAGGGTATGAGAGATAATAACAGGAAGGAGAGTTATGGTGATGAGTAGATAACAGGGAAAGGATGAGTGATTGGTATATAGAAAGAACAGGGAGGACAGGAGTTGATAGATAAGAACAGGAAGGATAGTATGGGGAATGAGAGAATAACAGGGGAAGGAAAGGGTAGTAAGAAGAAAACAGGGAAGGGTAGATAATAAACAGGGAAGGAGAGTTATGGTATATAGATAATAACAGGGAGAGGATATTATTGGTTATAATATTAGGGAAGGATGAGTTATTGGTATATAGATAATAACAGGGAAGGACAGTTATTGGTATATCGATAATAACAGGGAAGGATAGTTATTGGTATATAGATAATAACAGGGAAGGAAGTTTGGTATATAGATAATAACAGGGAAGGATAGTTATTGGTATATAGATAATATTAGGGAAGGATAGTTATTGGTATATAGATTAAATAAAGGGAAGGATAGTTATTGGTATATAGATAATAACAGGGAAGGATAGTTATTGGATATAGATAATAACAGGGAAGGACAGTTATTTATATAGATAATAACAGGGAAGGACAGTATGGTATATAGATAATAACAGGGAAGGACAGTTATGGTATATAGATAATATTAGGGAAGGATGGTATTGGTATATAGATATAACAGGGAAGGGATAGTTATGGTATAGATAATAACAGGGAAGGATAGTTATTGGTATATAGATAATACAGGAAGGAGAGTTATTGGTATATAGATAATAACAGGGAAGGACAGTTATGGTAATGATAATTAGGGAAGTAAGTTATTGGTAATAGATAATAACAGGGAAGGATAGTTATTGGTATATAGATAATAACAGGGAAGGAAGTTATTGTATATAGATTAAAACAGGGAAGGATAGTTGTATTGGTATATAGATAATAACAGGGACGGTAGTATTGGTATATAGATAATAACAGGGAAGGATAGTTATTGGTATATAGATAATAACAGGGAAGGAAGTTATTGGTATATAGATAATAACAGGGAAGGACAGTTATTGGTATATAGATAATAACAGGGAAGGACAGGTATTGGTATATAGATAATAACAGGGAAGGACAGTTATTGGTATATAGATAATATTAGGGAAGGATAGTTATTGGTATATAGATAATAACAGGGAAGGATAGTTTGGATATAGATAATAACAGGAAGGATAGTTATTGGTATATAGTAATAACAGGGAAGGATAGTTATTGGATATATAGATATAACAGGGAGGAAGTTATTGGTATAGAGATAATAAACAGGGAAGGACAGTTATTGGTATATAGATAATAACAGGGAAGGAGAGGTTATTGGTATATAGATAATAACAGGGAAGGAGAGTTATTGGTATATAGGATAATAACAGGGAAGGAGCGTATTGGTTTATTAGTAGATAAATAACAGGGAAGGAGAGTTATTGGTATATAGATATAATAAGGGAAGGGAGTTATTGGATTAGAGAAAACAGAGGAAGGGAAGTTATTGGTATATAGATAATAACAGGGAAGAGAGTTGTTGGTATATAGATAATAACAGGAAGGATAGGTGATGGGTATGATAGATAATATTAGGGAAGGATGTTATTGGTATATAGATAATAACAGGGAAGGATAGTTATTGGTTATATAGATAATAACAGGAAGGATAGTTATTGGTTATAGATAATAACAGGGAAGGATAGTTATTGCGTATATAGATAATAACAGGGAAGGATAGTTGTGTATATAGATAATATAGGGAAGGATAGTTATTGGTATATAGATAATAACAGGGAAGGACAGTTATTGGTATATAGATAATAACAGGGAAGGAGAGTTATTGGTATATAGATAATAACAGGGAAGGAGAGTTATTGGTATATAGATAATAACAAGGGAAGGAGAGTTATTGGTATATAGATAACAGGGGGAAGGACAGTTATTGGATATAGATAATAACAGGGGAAAGACAGTTATTGATATAGAAGATAAGACAGGGAAGGTAGTTATTGGTATAGAAAATAACAGGGAAGGAGGAGTTAGTTCTTAGATAATAACAGGGAAGGAGAGTTATTGGTATATAGTAATAACAGGGAAGGACAGTTATGGTAATAGAAATAACAGGGAGGACAGTTATGGTATATAGATAATAACAGGAAGGACAGTATTGGTATATAGATAATAACAGGGATGGATAGTTAGGTATATAGAAATAACAGGAAGGAGGAGTTATGGTATATAGATAATAACAGGGAAGGAGAGTTATTGGTATAGAATAAGGGAGAGTTATTATGGTAATAGATAATAAAAGGGAAGGATAGTTATTGGTTATAAGATAATATTAGGGAAGGATAGTTATTGGTATATAGATAATATTAGGGAAGGGATAGTTATTGGTATATAGATAATAACAGGGAAGGACAGGTATTTATTGGTATATAGATAATAAAGGGAAGGATAGTTATTGGTATATAGATATAACAGGAAAGGATAGTTATTGGTATATAGATAAAACAGGGAAGGAGAGAGTTATGGTATATAGATATAATAACGGAAAGGACAGTTATTATCATATTACCAATAACTCTCTCCTGTTATTATCTATATACCAATAAGTCCTCCCTGTTATTATCTATATACCAATAACTCTCCTTCCCTGGTATTATCATATACCAATAACTATCCTTCTGTTATTATCTATATACCAATAACTATCCTTCCCTGTTATTTCTATATACAATAACTTTTCCCTGTTATTATCTATATACCAATAACTACTCCTGCCCTAATAGTATCTATATACAAAAACGATCCTTCCTTATACTATACCAATAACTATCTTCCCTGTTATTATCTATATACCAATAACTCTACTCCATGTATTATCATTACCAATAACTCTCTCCCGTATATACATATACAATAAACTATCCTCGTTATTATCTATATACCAATAACTATTCCTCCGTTATGATCTATATACCAATAACTGTCCTTCATGTATTATCTATTACCCAATAACGTCCCCTGTATTATCTATTACCCAAAGTCCCGTTAGAATCTAGACCCAATAACGGCCCGCCGGTATTATGCTATGAACCATAACCTCCTTCCCTGTTATTATCTATATACCAATAACTATCCTTCCCTGTTATTATCTATATACCAATAACTGTCTTTCCCTGTTATTATCTATATACCAATAACTCTCCTTCCCTGTTATTATCTATATACCAATATTAGGGAAGGATAGTTATTGGTATATAGATAATAACAGGGAAGGACAGTTATTGGTATATAGATAATAACAGGGGGAAGGATAGTTATTGGTATATAGATAATAACAGAAAGGATAGTTATTGGTATATAGATAATAACAGGGAATGAGAGTTATTGGTATATAGATAATAACAGGGAGGAAGGATAGTATTGGTATATAGATAATAACAGGGAAGGATGTTATTGGTATATAGATAATAACAGGGAAGGAGAGTTATTGGTATATAGATAATAACAGGGAAGGAGAGTTATTGGTATATAGATAATAACAGGGAAGGAGAAGTTATTGGTATATAGATAATAACAGGGAAGGACAGTTATTGGTAATAGATAATAACAGGGAAGGATAGTTATTGGTATATAGATAATATTAGGGAAGGATAGTTATTGGTATATAGATAATAACAGGGAAGGATAGTTATTGGTATATAGATAATAACAGGGATGGATAGTATTGGTATATAGATGATAACAGGGAAGGAGAGTTATTGGTATATAGATAATAACAGGGAAGGAGAGTTATTGGTATATAGATAATAACAGGAAGGAGAGTTATTGGTATATAGATAATAACAGGGAAGGAGAGTTATTGGTATATAGATAATAACAGGGAAGGAGAGTTATTGGTATATAGATTAATAACAGGGAAGGAGAGTTATTGGTATATAGATAATAACAGGGAAGGAGAGTTATTGGTATATAGATAATAACAGGGAAGGAGAGTTATTGGTATATAGATAATAACAGGAAGGAGAGTTATTGGTATATAGATAATAACAGGGAAGGACAGTTATTGGTATATAGATAATATAGGGAAGGACCAGTATGGTATATAGATAATAACAGGGAAGGACAGTTGTATATAGATAATATAGGGAAGGAGAGTTATTGGTATATAGATAATAACAGGGAAGGACAGTTATTGGTATATAGATAATAAAGGGAAGGACAGTTATTGGTATAAGTAGATAAAACAGGGAAGGAGAGTTATTGGTATATAGATAATAAACAGGGAAGGAGAGTTATTGGTATATAGAAATAACAGGGAAGGAAGTTATTGGTAGATAGAAATAACAGGGAAGGATAGTTATTGGTATATAGATAATAACAAGGGAAGGAGAGTATTGGTATATAGATAATAACAGGGAAGGAGAGTTATTGGTATATAGATAATAACAGGGAGGACAGTTATTGGTATATAGATAATAACAGGGAAGGACAGTTATTGGTATATAGATAAACAGGGAAGGATAGTTATTGGTATATAGATAATAACAGGGAAGGAGAGTTATTGGTATATAGATAATATTAGGGAAGGATAGTTATTGGTATATAGATAAAACAGGGAAGGAGAGTTATTGGGAATAGATAATAACAGGGAAGGAGAGTTATTGGTATATAGATAATATTAGGGAAGGATAGTTATTGGTATATAGATAATAACAGGGAAGGAGAGTTATTGGTATATAGATAATAACAGGGAAGGACAGTTATTGGTATATAGATAATAACAGGGAAGGAGAGTTTATTGGTATATAGATAATAACAGGGAAGGACAGTTATTGGTATATAGATAATAACGGGAAGGAGAGTTATTGGTATATAGATAACAGGGAAGGAGAGTTATTGGTATATAGATAATAACAAGGAAGGACAGTTATTGGTATATAGATAATAACAGGGAAGGAGAGTTATTGGTATATAGATAATAACAGGGAAAGGGAGTTATTGGTATATAGATAATAACAGGGAAGGAGAGTTATTGGTATATAGATAATAACAGGGAAGGAGAGTTATTGGTATATAGATAATAACAGGGATGGATAGTTATTGGTATATAGATAATAACAGGGAAGGAGAGTTATTGGTATATAGATAATATTAGGGAAGGAGAGTTATGGGTATATAGATAATAACAGGGAAGGAGAGTTATTGGTATATAGATAATAACAGGGAAGGAGAGTATTGGTAATAGATAATATTAGGGAAGGTAGTTATTGGTATAGAGAATATTAGGGAAGGATAGTTATTGGTATATAGATAATAACAGGGAGGACAGTATTGGTTATAGATAATAACAGGGAAGGACAGTTATGGTATATAGATAACTTTAGGAAGGATAGTATTGGTATATAGATAATATTAGGGAAGGATAGTTATTGGTATAGATAATAACAGGGAAGGAAGTATTGTATATAGATAATAACAGGGAAGGACAGTTATTGGTATATAGATTAATAACAGGGAAGGACAGTTATTGGTATATAGATAATAAACAGGGAAGGACAGGTATTGGTATATGAGATAAACAGGGAAGGATAGTTATGGTATATAGATAATAAACAGGGAAGGACGTTATTGGTATATAGATAATAACAGGGAAGGACAGTTATGGTATATAGATAATAAAAGGGAAGGACAGTTATTGGTATATAGATAATAACAGGGATGGATAGTATTGGTATATAGATAATAACAGGGATGGATAGTTATTGGTATATAGATAATAAAGGGAAGGATAGTTATTGGTATATAGATAATAACAGGAAGGAAGGATTGTTATATAGATAAACAGGGAAGGAGAGTTATTGGTATATAGATAATAACAGGGAAGGAGAGTTATTGTATATAGATAATAACAGGGAAGGAGGATAGTATTGGTATATAGATAATAACGGGAAGGATAGTTATTGGTATATAGATTAAAAAGGAAGGACAGTATTGGTATATAGATAATAACAGGGAAGGATAGTTATTGGTATATAGATAATAAACAGGGAAAGGACAGTTATTGGTATATAGATAATAACAGGGAAGGAAGTTATTGGTATATAGATAATAACAGGGAAGGATAGTTATTGGTATATAGATAACAGGGAAGGATAGTTATTGGTATATAGATAATAACAGGGAAGGATAGTTATTGGTATATAGATAATATTAGGGAAGGATAGTTATTGGTATATAGATAATAACAGGGAAGGAGAGTTATTGGTATATAGATAATAACAAGGGAAGGAGAGTTATTGGTATATAGATAATAACAGGGAAGGAGAGTTATTGGTATATAGATTAACAGGGAAGGAGAGTTATTGGTATATAGATAATAACAGGGAAGGACAGTTATGGTATATAGATAATAACAGGGAAGGACAGTTATTGGTATATAGATAATAACAGGGAAGGACAGTTATGGTATATAGATAATAACAGGGAAGGATAGTTTTGGTTAATAGATAATAACAGGAAGGATAGTTATTGGTATATAGATAATAACAGGGAAAGGACAGTTATTGGTATATAGATAATAACAGGGAAGGACAGTTATTGGTATATAGATAATAACAGGGAAGGACAGTTATTGGTATATAGATAATAACAGGGAAGGACAGTTATTGGTATATAGATAATAACAGGGAAGGATAGTTATGGTATATAGATAATAACGGAAGGATAGTTATGGTATATAGATAATAACAGGGAAGGACAGTTTGGTATATAGATAATAACAGGGAGGACAGTTATTGGTATATAGATAATAACAGGGAAGGATAGTTATTGGTATTAGATAATAACAGGGAAGGAAGTTATTGGTATATAGATAATAACAGGGAGGGACAGTATTGGTATAATAATAACAGGGAAGGACAGTATGGGATATAGAAAAACAGGGAAGGGAGTTATTGGTATATAGATAATAACAGGGAAGAGAGTTATTGGTATATAGAAATAACAGGGAAAGGAGAGTATTGGTATATAGATAATAACAGGGAAGGAGAGAGTTATTGGTATATAGATAATAACAGGGAAGGAGAGTTATTGGTATAAGAAAAAACAGGGAAGGATAGTATTGGTATATAGATAATAACAGGGAAGGAGAGTTATTGGTATATAGATAATAACAGGGAAGGAGAGTTATTGGTATATAGATAATAACAGGGAAGGGTAGTTATTGGTATATAGATAATAACAGGGAAGGGTAGTTATTGGTATATAGATAATAACAGGGAAGGAGAGTTATTGGTATATAGATAATATTAGGGAAGGAGGTATTGGTATATAGATAATAACAGGAAGGATAGTTATTGGTATATAGATAATAACAGGGAAGGACAGTTATTGGTATATAGATAATAACAGGGAAGGACAGTTATTGGTATATAGATAATAACAGGGAAGGACAGTTATTGGTATATAGATAATAACAGGGAAGGACAGTTATTGGTATATAGATAATAACAGGAAGGATGTATGGTTATAAGATAATAAGGGAAGGACAGTTATTGGTATATAGATAATAACAGGGAAGGATAGTTATATGGTATATAGATAATAACAGGGAAGGATAGTTATTGGTATATAGATATAACAGGGAAGGATAGTTATTGGTATAAGATAATAACAGGGAAGGAGAGAAGTTATTGGTATATAGATAATAACAGGGAAGGAGAGTTATTGGTATATAGATAATAACAGGGAAGGAGAGTTATTGGTTATAGATAATAACAGGGAAGGAGATATTGGTATATAGATAATAACAGGGAAGGACAGTATTGGTATATAGATAATAACAGGGAAGGCAGTTATTGTATAAGTAAAAGGGAAGGAGAGTTATTGGTATATAGATAATAACAGGGAAGGACAGTTATTGGTATATAGATAATAACAGGGAAGTAGTTATTGGTATATAGATAATAACAGGGAAGGATAGTTATTGGTATATAGATAATAACAGGGAAGGATAGTTATTGGTATATAGATAATAACAGGGAAGGATAGTTATTGGTATATAGATAATAAACAGGGAAGGGAGAGTTATGGGATATAGATATAACAGGGAAGAGAGTATGGATATAGATAACAGGAGGACAGTATTGGTATATAGATAATAACAGGGAAGGATAGTTATTGGTATATAGATAATAACAGGGAAGGAGAGTTATTGGTATATAGATAATAACAAGAGGAGAGGTTGAGAGGTTATTGGTATATAGATTAACAGGGAAGGACAGTTATTGGTATATAGATAAACAGGGAAGGGTAGTTATGGTATATAGATAATAACAGGGAAGGTAGTTATTGGATATAGATAATAACTATCTTCCCTGTTATTTATTATTACCAATAACTGTCCTTCCCTGTTATTATCTATAACCAATAACTATCATCCCTGTTATTATATATAACTATATATACATCTATCCGCCAGTGATATCTATATACCAATAACTTCACTTCCCTGTTATTATCTATATACCAATAACTATCCTTCCCTGTTATTATCTATATACCAATAACTGTCCTTCCCTGTTATTATCTATATACCAATAACTATCCTTCCCTGTTATTGGTATATAGATAATAACGGGGAAGGGTAGTTATTGGTATATAGATAATAAAGGGAAGGACAGTTATTGGTATATAGATAATAACAGGGAAGGATAGTTATTGGTATATAGATAATACTAGGGAAGGATAGTTATTGTATATAGATAATACAGGGAAAGGATAGTTATTGGTTATAGATAATAAACAGGAAGGACTAGTTATTGGTATATAGATAATAACAGGGAAGGACAGTGATTGGGATTAGATATAACAGGGAAGGACAGTTATTGGTATATAGATAATAACAGGGAAGGAAGTTATGGTATAAGATAATAACAGGAAGGATAGTTATTGGTATATAGATATAAAACAGGGGAAGGATAGTTATTGGTATATAGATAATAACAGGGAAGGATAGTTATTGGTATAGATAATAACAGGGAAGGACAGTTATTGGTATATAGATAATAACAGGGAAGGATAGTTATTGGTATATAGATAATAACAGGGAAGGATAGTTATTGGTATATAGATAATAACAGGGAAGGATAGTTATTGGTATATAGATAATAAACAGGGAAGGACAGTTATTGGTATATAGATAATAACAGGGAAGGACAGTTATTGGTATATAGATAATAACAGGGAAGGATAGTTATTGGTATTAGATAATAACAGGGAAGGATAGTTATGGTATAAGATAATAACAGGGAGGAAGGATAGTTATTGGTATATAGATAATAACAGGGAAGGAGAGTTATTGGTATATAGATAATAACAGGGAAGGAGGAGAGTTATTGGTATATAGAAATAAACAGGGAAGGAGAGTTATTGGTATATAGATAATAAACAGGGAAGGAGAGTTAGGTATATAGATAATAAACAGGGAAGGAGAGTTATTGGTATATAGATATAACAGGGAAAGGAAGTTATTGGTATATAGATAATAACAGGGAAGGAGAGTTATTGGTATATAGATAATAACAGGGAAGGAGGTTATTGGTATATAGATAATAACAGGGAAGGAGAGTTATTGGTATATAGATAATAACAGGGAAGGAGAGTTATTGGTATATAGATAATAACAGGGAAGGACAGTTATATGGTATATAGATAATAACAGGGAAGACAGTTATTGGTATATAGATAATAACAGGGAAGGAAGTTATTGGTATAAGATAATACAGGGAAGGGAGTATTGGATATAGATAATAACAGGGAGGAGGTTATGGTATATAGTAATAAAACAGGGAAGGAGAGTTATTGGTATTAGATAATAACAGGGAAGAGAGTTATTGGTATATAGATAATAACAGGGAAGGAGAGTTTATTGGTATATAGATAATAACAGGGAAGGAGAGTTATGGTTATAGATAATAACAGGGAAGGAGAGTATGGATTAGATATAACAGGAAGGAGAGTTATTGGTTATATAGATAATAACAGGGAAGGAGAGTTATTGGTATATAGATAATAACAGGGAAGGAGAGTTATTGGTATATAGATTAATAACAGGGAAGGAGAGTTATTGGTATATGATAATAAACAGGGAAGGAGAGTGAGTTATTGGTATATAGATAATAACGGGAAGAAGGAAGGTATTGGTATATAGATAATAAAAGGAAGGAAGTTATGGTATATAGATAATAACAGGGAAGGGAGAGTATTGGATTATAGATAATAAAAGGGGAAGGAGAGTATGGTATAT
>JAACNH010000668.1:23030-36569 GCA_019447015.1 Hymenochirus boettgeri
TTACGATAGAAGATAGATAGATAGAAGAGAGAGAGGATGATAGATAGATAGATAGACAGATAGAAGATAGAAGATAGAGATAGAAAGATGAAGATAGATAGATAGAAGATAGATAGATAGATAGATAGATGATGATAGATAGATAGATACCAAACCAGGATAAATGCAGGCACTCTTGGGTCTTGTGCAAAAAAACAGATTTTAATCCAGTGTAACAAGGAAGCAACGTTTCGGTCTTATATTAGGAGCTAAATATTAGCATGATAAAGGTCCTAATAGAAGAGAACGTTGCTGCTCTTACACTGGATTCATAAATCTGTTTTTGACAAAGACCAAGAGGGCTCTGACTTATATCCTGGTTTGGTATTTTGAGTCTAGCATAAGCACCTGGGCATCTTAAAACTGCCTGGAACAAATTGGAAGGCTGAGTGCACACATACTGGACAATTTAGATAGATGTTAGATAGCGTTAGATAGATGTTAGATAGATGTAAATACATAGACAGATAGATAGAGAGATAGATAGATAGATAGATGATAGATACATAGACAGATAGAGAGATAGATAGATAATAGAGATAGGGAGAGATAGATAGACAATAGGTAGATAGATAGATGATAGAGAGAGCAAGAGGTAGATAGACAGATAGAGATAGGGAGAGATGGATAATAGAAGCTAGATAGATGGATAGATAATAGAGATAGTGAGAGATAGACAGATAATAGAAGCTAGATAGGTATCGAAAGATAGATAGATAATTGATAGATAATAGATTGATAGATAGCTGATATTAGATAGATAGATTTGATTGCTTTGATAATAGTAGATAGCTAGGAAAAAGGATATAGATAGATAAATATATATATATATATATATAATAACTAAGATATATTATAAAGAAAATTAAATAGAAAGGGCGAGATAGATAATAAACGATAGATGAGTAGATAGATAGATAGATAGATAATGAGATAGGGATGGATAGATAGATAAATAGATAATACAAGATAGAACTCTCTAGAGAGAGAGATAGGTAATTGATAATGATATATAGATGGATAGAGACTAAAAGATATATATAAAGAAGAAGATAGATAGATAGATAGATAGATAGATAGATAGATAGATAGATAGATAGATAGATAGATAGATAGATAGAATGATATAGGAAATTCTATTTCTTTTTAAATAGATATATAGATAGAGGACTAAAGAATAGGGGGTGAGTCGATAGTAGACTAGATAGGTTAGTAGATAGACTAGATAGATAGACTATAGATAGATAGATAGATAGATAGATGATTAGATAGATAAGGAAGATAGAACCCTCTCTAGGAGGAGAGAGATAGGTAATTTTAGATGACGACAGATAGATGTGATATATAGAGACATAGAGATAAGGAGAGATAGATTATTTGATTAGACAGACAGATAGATATTTGATAGACAGATAGATAATTCGATAGATAATTGATAGATTACAGTAGATAGATAATGATAGGTATAGAAGATAATAATAAAATAGATAGGATAGATGAGATAAATAGCTAGATAGATATAGCTAGAGAGGTAGATATGATAGATAGATAGGATAGATAATAGATAGAGATAGAGAGATCAGATAGGATAGATAATAGATAGATAGATAGATAGATATGATAGATTGATAGATAGATAAGATAGCTAGATGTAATGATAGAAAATAGATAGATAGATAGATTTAAATAATTGATGAAATAGACATGAGATAGGAAATCAGAGAGATTTGCTCTGGGCAGCCCTTTTATATTTACATTGATTTATTACAATCCCTTTATGCCCTTTTTTACTTTTGTTTTTATTTATGGACCAAAGAAATGTTACATAGTTATATAAAATATTCATTGTGAGAGGTGTTGTAATGTGCCTCAGATCACCAGAGTCCCTGTATCCCACCACGGCACCCCCCAGACAATCAAATAACGGAGAGGATTGCGGAGAAAGACCAACTTTTATTTCTCTGTAAAAAAAACACCATAGGATCTTCGGTTTTTGGTTTTCATTTTAAAAGATCAGCTGCCAGACAAAAATATAAATACAAATGAACAGAGCACAAGCTTATACATAGAAATGACCCAGAGTCCAGTCGTGTTCATAAAGGAGAAGAATAGAATCTTGGCAAGTTCCCCCTCCTGCCCAGAAGGAGAAGGGCGGCGGGGGTCTGAAAAATATCAACAGCATCAATGGGCCTTGTAGAAATGTCCGTGGAACCCACTTTTACAGCAGAGAAGAAACTAAACATCTGTTCCCATGTACATATATATTCTGGTTTTCTTTACAAATAGCAGCAATAGATTTAATAATACACAAGCGCAAGTGGGGGAAAAAGGGCCTGACAACACAGAAGTTCATGTGTATACACAAGGCTTCTACAGCAATGAGAGTATTCTATATATATATAATATATATCTACAGATCACGTCAAGGTCCTTATTATCCTCTGCATTTCACATTTGCAAGGAGAGAAGAGAAGAATAAAACACTTTCTATATTTAGTTCTTTGGTTTCTCAATGGAGAGAAGCTTTCAAAACTGATTGCCTTCTCTCTCTTCCATCTGTGTCACGTGGCTCAGGAAGGAGTTGTCCACAGGCGCGTGGTGCGAACTCCATAACGTAAGAGCTTTTGTACAGAAATAAGGAGGCAACTCTCACTTTACTACTCAAAGCCTTTTGAGTGTGGTTAGTGTACCATCAGATTGAGCCATGCAGGTTAACAGACGAGCCACCAAATCAAACTAGCCCCTCAAAGATTATGGGCTAATGTGCTGACCAATTGCAGGGAATCTCTCCCTTTTGTTTGAAAAGGTGAAGCCAGATCTATAGGGACCTAGCAGCTTACAGGGTACCAAAGGACAAGCCCACAGAGTAGAATCCAAGACCCTTAAGTTTCTCTCTCAGTCCTGGCCTTCTGTTTCATGTGGACCTTCCCATGTTTCTTTTTTTTTTCGTCGATCCTGGCAAAAATCCTACCTACCATAAGTCACAGGAGGGAAGGTTTTTACAGTTGTTTCTGGGTGTGGGTGCGGATGTGAGTGTTGAGATGGTCGCTGAGACTGAAGTTTCCTCAGGCAGATCCTGCAATGGAAGGGTTTGTGGCCAGTGGGGATCCTTAGTGCCATGTTAGTTGTCCGGCCTGGCAAAGCTTAATAAAGCTCTACATGGGCAGGCAAAGGTCGTTTTATCTTGGGGCTGGGCGAAGAAGTTGCCGGGGAATTTGGTGTTCTTCTGTTACTTTTTCTTAGGTTTACCAGATGTTCCCCGGAGGGGGTGTGGGAGAAAAGAAAGAGAGAGAGAGAAGAAAGAAGAGCAGAGAAGGAGGTGAAGTAGGAGAGAGAACAGTTGAGCAGAGGGAGGGAGAGAGGAAGAAATCAGGTGGAGAGGAGAGGGGAGAGGGATGGTTATGGGATTTTGAACTATCTTGGTTGGGGTAAGAGTTATTGGCAACTGAGGGTTTAATATATAGATAATAACAGGGAAGGAGAGTTATTGGTATATAGATAATAACAGGGAAGGACAGTTATTGGTATATAGATAATAACAGGGAAGGACAGTTATTGGTATCTAGATATTATAATATATAATTGTTATCGTTATTATAATATAATTATATTATATACATTTATATTAACATGGAAGGACGGTAGGTGAGGAAACCTATAGTCCTTTGCCAGTTACTGTAACTAATCTTCTCCCGGTGTAGGTCAGTGTTTGGAAGTGAAGAATGTCTTGGTTAATGGTAACGTAACCTTCTCAGTGGTTCACCCCGGAGCAGTGTCGGAAATCACCTGGAAGAAAGGATCCGACTTGCTGGTTGAGTTTTATGGTGAAAAACCCCATTTTTATCTCCTGAAAGACAGAGCCAATGTCACCTTTTCTCCCATTACCCTGAGCATAAACAAGATGACTGGAGATGATGGGGGAACTTACACGGCTGAGGTTATGAATGACAAACAGAAAACCACTACCTATATCTTCTCCCTGAAAGTGTGGGGTAAGTTTACACCCGTCTTATGTACTATGTTATGTTACACAGTGTATAAGGACTTAATCAGATTGGAGGAGGCACCTGTCATTCACCTTTTGTCAGCCTAAGGAACTCTAGTAGCTCTTCCTTTTAAAGTTACAGTGCAGCGTGATTGTGACAGGCAGATGTACAATGTATTAATCAGATAAGTCTCCATTTACCTATTGTAAAGGGATTGTGTCCCATATTATCCAGACACACGTGATACTGGGCTATAAATACGGTAGTGTCCTGTCCATGTGTTTAGAGGTATTTGTTTTATTTATCACCACTATAGCAGAACAAGGACTTTCATCTCTCCTATTCAGGACACGTCTCACCACCTGCCCCCTCGACCCCATTCCCTCTCATCTTATTCCCCTGCTCTCCTCTTCCTTCATTCCAGCCCTAACCTCTCTCTTTAACTTGTCCCTATCCACTGGTATTCTTCTTCCCTCTATATTTAAACATGCCGTTGTATCCCCTATACCTAAAAAACCCTCCCTTGACCCGTCTGCTCTTTCCAGCTACCGGCCTGTCTCCCTTCTCCTTCAGAACTACTGGAAAGACATGTCTATGCTGACCTGGTTAGTCACCTGTCTGCTAACTCTCTCTTTAACCACCTCCAGTCAGGCTTCCGCCCTAACCACTCCACAGAAACTGCCCTCACTAAAGTGACCAATGATCTACTTAGTGCTAAATCTAAGGGTCACTGCTCTTTACTCATGCGCGCCAATACAAAAGATAGGGCGTGCGATCGGGAGAGAACTGCTGGTAAAGTAAGTTCCAGGTCCCCCCAGCGTAATATTATTTACAGGGAGGTGAGAATAAGCGTGAATAATTCAAACGGATGGCACATAGTTTTTGATTTAGTGTTCCTTTAAACTTGTGGCCCTCCAGATGCTTAAACTACAACTCCCAATGTGCACCCAGGGAAGGGAAAACTGGGATTTGTAGTTTTCAGACATCTCAGGGGCCACAAGTTTGACATCCTTAGTGGGCCCATCGCCATTTTATAGTGAATTAATAATTAGTGTCTTTATCTTCCATGTTGAGGCTGGTGACTGGTTCTCTCTCTAATGTCTCTGCTTTGTTCTTTCAGTTCCTGTTCCGAAACCGAATATTACCTGTTCACAAGAAGGCAATTCTACCCTCTTCCTCTGTCATTCCGATCTCGATGTCTCTTACCAATGGCAAGACGGATCCAAAACCGAACCTGCCGGGGACCAATATAGCATTTCACATTCCAGCAATAAGAGACACGGACCTCTGACCTGTGTAGTTACTAACCCGCTATCTACAAATCAAACCACCATCCAGATAGAGTCGTGTGTGCAGGGAGGTGAGTGGGGTTCTGGGTAGTTTGTGTAACACCGACCATCAGACAAACTGAACAATATTACCAAGATCCGCCCTTTTCTCTTTCTCCTCTACTAAAATGCTCATCCATCCGTCCAGCGCTGCTCCTACCATGAAGCAAGGTGACCAGTTTGCTCGGGGCGCGCTCCCCTGTGCAAAAAAGGTGGCAGTTCAGCATGATTTTTTTTTCCCCCCCCTCTCCCTTTGGCGGCCTGGGTAGTAGAACAAATGACCGATCTACAGACGCACCTCTCTTCTGACTGCAGCGGCCTGGGGGGACTCCAGCTGTCCAGCATGATTTTTCTCCCTCCTCCTTGGATTCGGCAGCTAAGCTGCGCTAAATGTACTTGTACTTCCGACTTGGTGCGGCGGCCTGGGGAGACTCCAACCAATCGGGGCAACGCATCAGCATGCTCTGATTGGTCCCTCAGCCACTCTGTAACGCCCCCATTTGTGCGTATGTACAGGCATAACATGGGGGGCGGGACCAGAGCGGCTGCGGAACCATCAGACGTATAGTAATGCATTGCCCTGATTGGTCACTTAGTTTGGAGTCTCCCTCCCCATGCTGCCATAACAAGTCGGAAGCTCCAGTACATTAAGTGCAGCCGCCAAATCCATGGAGGAGAACACAAAATCATGCTGACAGCTGGGGATGGCTACATACCTACCTACTTGGGGACAGGGGCCTGCCTAGCTTCTTGGGGGCTTGCTACCGACTTGTGTGTTGGGGCCTACCTACTTGGAGTCTGGGACCTACCTACCTGTGTGCTGGGGCCTCCCTGTCTGCTGGGGGCTGGCTTCCGAACTACCTAATTGGGGGATGGCTACCTATCTGTGTGCTGGGGTTCACTTACCTACTTGGGGGCTGGCTACCTACCTACTTGGGGGCTGACTACCTACCTGTGTGCTGTTATCTTACCTACCTACTCACTTGTGTTACAGGGCCGACCTACTTGTTTGCTTGATGCTGTAGTCCCATATAGTAATAATACTGGGTTTGGCTATTCCTGTATGGTACTACTGTATGAATACTGCTGTCCATTTAAAGGGCAACTAAAGCCTCAAAATAATATAGAATCAGAAGGCAGTAGTGGTGATCATTTCTACCCTCGGTTTATACTCGAGTAAATCTCTTAATTGTTTTTTTTTTTCTGGTAAAAACAGGTACTCGGTTTATATTCGAGTATATATAGTAAATTGGATATTGTTAAAAGGAATTTTCATATGGTTAGTCTACCTTTAGCTAGTTTGTTAGCTTAGGCTAGGTTAAACTAGTAAGCTTAGTTAGGGCCCGTCTGAGTCTACATTGAAGTAGTGGCAAGATTACAAATCTTTTCCCCAACATCTTTATTTCTGCTGTGGCAGTGTGCTTCACGTGCCGACGCAGCATTCAAAAGTTATTTCAGGTGCCAAAATTCTTCCGTCTTGACTACTGTAACATTCTACTGCTTGGACTCCTGGCCTCATCTCTCTCCTCTCCAGTCTATATTAAAATGCTCATCCATGCCCTTATAATCTCCCGTCTTGTCTACTGTAACATTCTACTGCTTGGACTCCCGGCCTCTCATCTCTCTCCTCTCCAGTCTATCTTAAACTCACCAGCTCGGATCATCTCACTCTCCTCCAATAGAGAACCCACAACGCCGATACTTCAGTCCATAGGGTGGCTTCCCATCAAACAAAGAATCCTATTCAATACCCTGCTTTTAACCTTTAAATCCCTTCGCTCTACTGCACCTCCCTACTTATCTTCTCTCTTGGTCCCTTATGTCCCAGGCCGTGCCCTTCGCTCCTCGCAAGGAAATCTTCTCCACAGACCCCCAACTAACACTGCTGCCTCCCGCCTTAAACCATTCTCTCTTACTGCTCCCTACCTTTATAACTCTCTCCCTCTCTCGCTTCGCCTGTCACATCTAGACTGTTACCCTACCTTTATAACTCTCTCCCTCTCTCGCTTCGCCCGGTGACATCCATTAATACTTTCCCATCTAGACTGTTATCCTATCTTTATAACTCTCTCCCTCTCTCGCTTCGCCTGGTGACATCCATTAATACTTTCACATCTAGACTGTTATCCTACCTGTATAACTCTCTCTCCCTCTCGCTTCGCCTGGTGACATCCATTAATACTTTCACATCTAGACTGTTATCCTACCTTTATAACTCTCTCCCTCTCTCCCTTCGCCTGGTGACATCCATTAATACTTTCCCATCTAGACTGTTATCCTACCTTTATAACTCTCTCCCTCTCTCCCTTCGCCTGGTGACATCCATTAATACTTTCCCATCTAGACTGTTATCCTACCTTTATAACTCTCTCCCTCTCTCGCTTCGCCTGGTGACATCCAGCTTGAATATGAAGAGAGACTTGAAAAGTTACAATTATGTACGCTGGAGAAAAGGTGCTTGCGTGGGGATATGATTACAGTGTATAAATACATTAACGGTCCATACAATAAACTATCTGGTGCATTGTTCACCAATAGAACATGTCAGAGGACACGTGGACATCCCTTAAGACTTGAAGAAAAGAAGTTTAGTCTTCAAGCTCGGAAAAGGTTTTTTTACTATGAAAACGGTAAAACTATATTACTTTTACAATCGGTCTTCATATTCAAGCTCCCCCAATCCCCTTATTAATTTAGTTGCCCTTCTCTGAACCCTTTCCATTTCAAAGATGTCCTTTTTGTACACAGGATTCCAAAATTGCACTGCATATTCCAAATGAGGCCTTACCAATGCTTTGTAAAGAGGGAGAATTACATTTCCCTCCCTTGAATCCATACCTCTCTTTATACAAGACAATACCATGCTGGCTCTGGCTGTTGCCGCCTGGCACTGCTTGCTACCTTTAAGTTTGTTATCCACCAAAACTCCAAGATCCATTTCCAACAGGGATTCCCTTAACACGGAGCCATTTATAGTATAAGCAGCACAAGGATTGTTAATAGTGGAGGTTTGTACCGTGTTAGACATAAGAGGATAAAATTAGAACTGTGATTCCTTTTATTGGATAACTAGATAAATAAATGAAGCTTTTGTGAGTCCTGAGCCCCCTTCATCAGGCTGGATGAAAAGAAACTGAGAAATCACAATCTTCTATACATATAGGAACAGTGAGCATCAAATACCAGTGATAAGTTTAAGGAGGGGGGCAGTAGTGTAGGTGTGAAAACAATTACAGCCATCTCCTTGTGTCCACTTCACTCCCCAACTACTGCCCCCCCCCCCCCCCCCCCCCCCCTATCTGTTTCCATCTGCATGTGCAGCTGCCCCACTTCCTCCCTGCTAGCATTTGGCGTCTTGTAGCCAACACCAGGAGGGAGGGAAGGGGAATGTGCCCAAATCCTGCTCATCTTCTCTGGGCTACGGGGGTTTGAGTGATTTGAATTGGTGTTCCAGCTGTTAGGGAGGAGTCCATGTTTATAGACCGGGTTGTGGAGAATGTTGTTAATTAGGGTCTCTCTATACTTTATATAGGGAGAACGCTCGGGACTGTGTGTAGCCTAATTATTAACAATGGACAGACAGAAACTTAACATTCTGTCATCTCTTAAAGATCTTAGCTTTGTGTTCACACCTTAAAGCTGGGTACACACTACAGATTCCTGCAAGATCCTGTCTGTTGTTTATCCAAGATCCCCCACAGCAGAGGGAACGCTCGGCCACAGCCAACTCCTCTATAGGGAGTCTAACGTTCGTTTGGGAAAACCACTGCCCACACTAGCTATAGTGTACCAATACCACTGGATCCGATGCTATAGGGGCTTTATCACTAGTGTGTGTACCTAGCTAAGTCTGTTATCTACTAAAACCCCCAAATCATTCACCTAACAGAGTTATTTATAGTGTAGGGGACACAGGGATTATTAAACCCCAAATGCATCACCTTACATTTATCAACATTGAATCCCATCTGCCATTCTGCTGCCCATTTTGATAATCTATCTAGGTCTGCTTGCAGCACTTGCACATCATTGGAAGTTTCCAAAGCTCTGCATAATTTAGTGTCATCAGCAAACACAGAGACCTTGCTCTCAATGCCCCCTTCTAAGTCATTTATAAACAGATTAAACAGAAGTGGCCCCAGTACAGAACCCTGAGGAACTCCGCTTAGAACTTTACCCACATAGATGTAGCTCCATTAACCACCACTCTGTTTGCGGTCCAATAACCAGTTCTCTATCCATGAACAAATGTTTTCTTCAAGGCCAACAGTCCTCAGTTTATACATTAGTCGCCTATGTGGCACAGTATCAAAGGCTTTACCAAAATCCAAATATACCACATCCACAGCTGTGCCTGAATCTAACTTCTTACTCACTTCTTCATAAAAACCAAATATATCACATCCATCACTGTACCTGAATCTATTTGGATTTTATGATGAAGTGAGTAAGAAGTTAGATTCAGGTACAGCGGTGGATGTGATATAACTTCTTACTTCATCATAACATCCAAATATATCACATCCACCGCTGTAACCTTAATCTAACTTCTTACTCGCTTCATCATAAAATCCAAATATATCACATCCACCGCTGTTCCTGAATCTAACTTCTTACTCACTTCATCATAAAATCCAAATAGATTCAGGTACAGCGGTGGATGTGATATATTTGGATTTTTGATAAGGAAGAAGTTAGATTCAGGTACAGCGGTGGATGTGATATAACTTATTACTTCATCATAACATCCAAATATATCCCATCCACCGCTGTACCTGAATCTAACTTCTTACTCGCTTCATAAAAACCAATTAAATTTGTCTGACATGATCTATTTCCCATAAATCCATGCTGAGTATATGATCCCTTAACAAAGTTTCCATCACCTTCCCTACCACTGATGTTAGGCTTACAGGTCTATAGTTACCAGGCTGTGAACGAATACCTTTATTGAATATTGGTATTACATTGGCTGTTTTCCAATCCAGCGGCACATGAGACCTATATCTATATAATCCCTATACATAACGACACATATAATTCCTATTCCCCCCTGCCTTATACATAGCAGGATATACATCACCAATACCTAATTCCACATGTAAAATCCCATTGAAATGCACCAACATAGAGACTGTAAGGAAGGAAGCCAATCTGTCCTTCAGGGCCAACACAGTAAAGATTCCTTCACTTTTCCCAGTGGGCACTGATGATTTATTAGGTAAGGCTGGTACCAGATTGGTGCCAATTACTGGTGGCTCGTTGTCCCATCCTCTGATTATTTGGACCTTCTGTTAAAATATTAAGTCCAGTGAAACACTGAGCACTGGATCTTCAGCTCTCAAACATGTGGGAAAGGGAATGACCCCCATTTCTCTGTGTAGTGAATGTGACTGTTTGTCCGGGTATCTAGTTTTAGCTCCTATGTAAAGCAGAGGTTGGGTGGTTTGGATTGCGGGGGTAGGGGCAGTACACTGGATCTGGGGCTAATATTCTACAATTTTTTTTCCTTACAGAAAATGAAAGAGGAAGAACGGGTTTAGTAATCTTTGCTAGTGCAGGATTTACAGGAATTGCAGGAATTGGTAAGTAGAAACCTTATTCCTGTTTGTACCCACCCTCCTTACTACCCCTGACCCTATTTGTACCCACCCCAATCTGTACCCCTATGCCTTTTTTGTACCCACCCCACTCTATATCCGATTTCCAAATTTATGTGGTAGCCCTGATAGGTAAGATCAGAGGTGCACTTCCTATAACCTGTGCCACTGGCAGTAGATCATATATAGTTTGTAGGTAGGCACACTCAAATAAAGGAGTATTTTTTGAATACCATATTAAGTGCTGAAAACAAAAAAAGCCAAATACACATCATTTTGGGGGGTCCAACCCCCTTACTCAGGTGTAACTAGTGACTACAGAAGTAGCAGTACAGAAGTAGCAGTCGCTAGTTACACCTGAGTAAGGGGGTTGGACCCCCCAAAATGATGTGTATTTGGCTTTTGTTGTTTTCAGCACTTAAATAAATGAGTAATTTTTGAATACAATATTGAGTGTACCTACCTACAAACTATATACCACCCCACTGTATACCCCTATGCCCTTTTTGTGCCCACCCCACTCTATACCCCTATGCCCTTTTTGTACCCACTCCACTCTATTCCCCCTCCAACAACATTTGTCCCACATTATCCCCGAAATCCAACCTTGCGACGCCGCATCTTCTTAAAGTTTGTTAGGCGTTTGCACATGCGCAGAATAAGGGGCACAGGCAGCAGCAGCCATTCATTGGCTGCAACATTATCTGTCATGGCCGCATTGACTGCAAAGAGGACAGTGAATATCTCCCTTCAGGACCACCGTAGGTATTGCGATGTCAGGGATTTGGGGACGGGGAAGGTAGTTATAAAATTATGTGGGAGTTTTACACAGGTATCATTACACAAGAGACGGCTATGGGGGTAATACTGCATGTATGAATGAATCGCACAGCCATGGGGGTAATACTGCATGTATGAATAAGAATGGCACAGCTATGGGGGTAATACTGTATGTATGAATGAGAGAATGGCACAGCTATGGGGGTAATACTGCATGTATGAATAAGAATGGCACAGCTATGGGGGTAATACTGTATGTATGAATGAGAGAATGGCACAGCTCTATGGGGGGTGATACTGCAGTATGAATGAGAGAATGGTCACAGCTATGGGGTAATACTGCATGTATGATGAGAGGAATGGCCCAAGCTATGGGGTAATACTGCATGTATGAATGAAAGAATGGCACAGCTATGGGGGGAATACTGCATGTATGAATGAGAGAATGGCACAGCTATGGGGGTAATACTGCATGTATGAATGAAAGAATGGCACAGCTATGGGGGGTAATACTGTATGTATGAATGAAAGAATGGCACAGCTATGGGGTATACTGTATGTATAATGTAAGATGGCACAGCTATGGGGGTATACTGCATGTATGAATGGAAAATGGCACAGCTATGGGGGTAATACTGTATGTATGAATGAATCGCACAGCCATTGGGGTAATACTGTATGTATAAATGGAAGATGGCACAGCTATGGGGGTAATACTGCATGTATGAATGAAAGAATGGCACAGCTATGGGGGTAATACTGCATGTATGAATGAAAAATGGCCAGCTATGGGGTATACTGCTAGGTATGAATGGAAGAATGGCACAGCTATGGGGTATACTGTAATGTATGAATGGAAAATGGCCCAGCTATTGGGGGTAATACTGCATGTATGAATGGAAGAATGGCACAGCTTGGGGGTAATACTGTATGTATGAATGAATCGCACACCATTGGGGTAATACTGTATGTATAATGGAAGATGGCACAGCTATGGGGGTATACTGCATGTATGAATGAAAGAATGGCACAGCTATGGGGTGTAGCATGTATGAATGAAAGAATGGCACAGCTATGGGGTAATACTGTATGTATGAATGGAAGAATGGCACAGCTATGGGGTAATACTGATGTATAATGAAGAATGGCACAGCTATGGGGGTAAACTGCATGTATAATGAAAATGGCACAGCTATGGGGGTAATACTGAATGAATGAAAGAATGGCACAGCTATGGGGGTAATACTGCATGTATGAATGAAAGAATGGCACAGCTATGGGGGTAATACTGCATGTATGAATGGAAGAATGGCACAGCTATGGGGGTAATATGCATGTTGAATGGAAGAATGGCCAGCTTGGGGTAATACTGCATGTAATGAATGGAAGAAATGGCACAGCTATGGGGGTAACTGCATGTATGAATGGAAGAATGGCACAGCTAGGGGTATACTGCATGTATGAATGGAAGAATGGCACATATGGGGGTATACTGCATGTATGAATGGAAGAATGGCACAGCTATGGGGTAATACTGCATGTATGAATGGAAGAATGGCACAGCTATGGGGTAATACTGCATGTATGATGAAGAATGGCACAGCTATGGGGGTAATCCTGCTGTATGAATGGAAGAATGCACAGCTATTGGGGGTAATACTGCATGTAGTGAATGAAGAATGGCACAGCTATGGGGGTAATACTGCATGTGAATGAAGAAATGGCATGCTATGGGGGTAATCTGATGTTGAATGAAAGAATGCATAGCTATGGGGTAATACTGCATGTTTGAATGAAAGAATGGCA
>JAACNH010000668.1:36716-106635 GCA_019447015.1 Hymenochirus boettgeri
TGGGGTAATACTGTATGTATGAATGGAAGAATGGCACAGCTATGGGGGTAATACTGCATGTATGAATGGAAGAATGGCACAGCTATGGGGGTAATACTGAATGAATGAAAGAATGGCACAGCTATGGGGGTAATACTGCATGTATGAATGAAAGAATGGCACAGCTATGGGGGTAATACTGCATGTATGAATGAGAGAATGGCACACGCTATGGGGTGTATACTTGCATGTATAATGAGAGAAATGGCACAGCTATGGGGTGATACTGCATGATGAAATGACAGAATGGGCACAGCTATGGGGGTAATACTCGCATGTATGAATGAGAAGAATGGCACAGCTATGGGGGTAATACTGCATGTTGAATGAAGAATGACAGCTATGGGGGTAATACTGCAGTGTGAATGAGAGAATGGCACAGCTATGGGGGATACTGCATGTATGAATGAGAGAATGGCACAGCTTGGGGTTGATACTGTATGTATGAATTAGAAATGGCCAACAGCTTATGGGGTAATACTGTATGTATGAATGGAAGAATGGCACAGCTATGGGGTAATACTGCATGTATGAATGAGAGAATGGCACAGCTATGGGGGTGATACTGCATGTATGAATGAGAGAATGGCACAGCTATGGGGGTGATACTGCATGTATGAATGAGAGAATGGCACAGCTATGGGGGTGATACTGCATGTATGAATGAGAGAATGGCACAGCTATGGGGTAATACTGCATGTATGAATGAGAGAATGGCACAGCTATGGGGGTGATACTGCATGTATGAATGAGAGAATGGCACAGCTATGGGGGTGATACTGCATGTATGAGTGAGAGAATGGCATAGCTATGGGGGTAATAGTGAATGAGAATGGCATAGCTATGGTGGCAATACTGCAGGTTTGAATGAAAGAATGGCACAGCTATGGGGGTAATACTGCATGTATGAATGAGAGAATGGCACAGCTATGGGGGTAATACTGCATGAATGAAAGAATGGCACAGCTATGGGGTAATACTGCATGTGTGAATGAAAGAATGGCACAGCTATGGGGGTGATACTGCATGTGTGAATGAGAGAATGGCACAGCTATGGGGGTGATACTGCATGTGTGAATGAGAGAATGGCACAGCTATGGGGGTGATACTGCATGTATGAATGAAAGAATGGCACAGCTATGGGGGTAATACTGCATGTATGAGAGAGAATGCACAGCTATGGGGTAATACTGCATGTATGAATGAAAGAAATGGCACAGCTATGGGGGTATACTGCATGTGTGAATGAGAATGGCACAGCTATGGGGGTGATACTGCATGTTGAATGAGAGAATGGCACAGCTAGGGGGGTGATACTGTATGATGAATGGAGAATGGCACAGCTATGGGGTAATACTGTATGTATGAATGGAAGAATGGCACAGCTATGGGTAATCTGCATGTATGAATGAGAGAATGGCACAGCTATGGGGGGAATAACTGCATGTATGAATGAGAGAATGGCACAGCTATGGGGGTGATACTGCATTGTATGAAGAGTGGCACAGCTATGGGGTGTATACTGCATGTAGAATGAGAGAATGGCACAGCTATGGGGGTGATACTGCATGTATGAATGAGAGAATGGCACAGCTATGGGGGTGATACTGCATGTATGAGTGAGAGAATGGCATAGCTATGGGGGTAATAGTGAATGAGAATGGCATAGCTATGGTGGCAATACTGCAGGTATGAATGAAAGAATGGCACAGCTATGGGGGTAGCTCTGAAGAGCAGTAGGATGTTCGAAGCAGACAGTGAAAGGATTTAATAACCACAATTACCTAAACCTTGTTTTTATTGCAGCAGGTGTTCTGTGGAAAAGGAACAAACTTCAAGGACAAAATCGTACTAGTAAGTAACGTCAATTTCAACTCTTATTACTTGGAACCAATAACTAACCCACACGCTGATCTTTTATATTTGCCCTTTTTCCTGGGACCTATAACTATCCCACACTGATCTATAATATTTATCCTTTACCCGATCTATAAGGTTTGCCCTTACCTGGCCGTAACTATCCCACTGTATATAATATTTATCCTTTACCCGATCTATAATGTTTACCCTTTACCCGGAGCCTGTAACTATCCCACACTGATCTATAATATTTATCCTTTACCCGATCTATAAGGTGGGCCCTGTACCCGGAGCCTGTAACTATCCCACACTGATCTATAATATTATCCTTACCTCTACCCGATCTATAAGGTGGGCCCTGCCCCGGAGCCTGTAACTATCCCACACTGATCTATATATTTGATCCTTTACCCGATCTATAAGGTGGGGGCCCTTGACCGGAGCCTGTAACTATCCACACTGATCTATAATATTTATCCTTTACCACCCGATCTATAAGGTGGAGCCTGTAACTATCCCACACTGATCTATAATATTTACCCTTTACCCGATCTATAATGGTGGAGCCTGTAACATCCACCACTGATCTATAATCTTATCCCTTTACCCGATCTATAAGGTGGAGCCTGTAACTATCCCACACTGATCTATATATTTATCCTTTAACCCGATCTATAAGGTGGAGCCTGTAACTATCCCACACTGATCTATAATATTTTATCCTTTACCCGATCTATAAGGTGGAGCCCTGTACCTATCCCACACTGATCTATTATATTTACCCTTTACATCCCGATCTATAAGGTGGAGCCTGTAACTATCCCACACTGATCTATATATTTACCCTTTACCCGATCTATAAGGTGGAGCCTGTACTATCCCCACACTGATCTATAATATTAACCCTTTACCCGATCTATACGGTGGGAGCCTGTAACTATCCCACACTGTCATAATATTTATCCTTTACCCGATCTATAAGGTGGAGCCTGTAACTATCCCACACTGATCTATAATATTTATCCTTTACCCGATCTATAAGGTGGAGCCTGTAACTATCCCACACTGATCTATTATATTTACCCTTTACCCGATCTATAAGGTGGAGCCTGTAACTATCCCACACTGATCTATAATATTTATCCTTTACCCCGATCTATAAGGTGGAGCCTGTAACTATCCCACACTGATCTATAATATTTACCCTTTACCCGATCTATAAGGTGGAGCCTGTAACTATCCCACACTGATCTATAATTTTACCCTTTACCACCCGATCTATAGAGGTGGAGCCTGTAACTACCCCACCTGATCTATAAATATTTACCCTTTACCATCTATAAGGTGGAGCCTGTAACTATCCCACACATCTATAATATTTTATCCCTTTACCCGATCTATAAGTGGAGCCTGTAACTATCCCACACTGATCTATAATATTTATCCTTTACCCTATCTATAAGGTGGAGCCTGTAACTATCCCACACTGATCTATATATTTACCCTTTACCCGCCTATAAGGTGGAGCCTGTAACTATCCCACACTGATCTATAATATTTATCCTTTACCCGATCTATAGGTGAGCCTGTAACTATCCCACACTGATCTATAATATTTACCCTTTACCCGATCTATAAGGTGGAGCCTTAACTATCCCACACTGATCTATAATATTTACCCTTTCCCCGATCTATAGGTGGAGCCTGTACTATCCCACACTGTCTATAATATTTATCCTTTACCCGATCTATAAGGTGGAGCCTGTAACTATCCCACCCACACTGATCTATATATTTACCCTTTAACCCGATCTTAAGGTGGGCCCTGTACCTTATACAAGCAAAATATATAGAAGTATCCAGGGGTGAAATAATTTGATCGGAATATTTTTAATAAACTGACATAGTACACGCGGACATAAAATCCATCTAAAACGATGTAATAGATATAACATAGTAGCCACTATATGTGATATCAGCCCAGTTTCCATATCAATTCGTACAAAGCAGTAACTCCCAAAACCGGTAAATGAATTAGCACAGTGTGATAGCCAAATGGTCCTTTAAAAAGTCCAATGGTGCAAATACCTTAAAGGAATGTCCACCCCTTTTTTATTGTAGGTAATCCCCTAAACTAAAGTTAATTTAGTCAAAAGCTGTAAATCGGCTCCCACATTGAGCTATTATACTTACATGCTCCTCGCTCCACCGACGCTTTCCGGGTTCTCTTCTCTTCTCCACTGGGCTGCTCTGGTTCTTTTTGTGTTCCCCGAGCAGCCGTAGTGGAGACTGCCCCCTCCGGGAATGGCAGTCAGTGATTGGCCGTGACATCACAGCCGACACGGACTGCCTTACCCGGAAGTGCAGATCCGCGTCGGTGGAGCGAGGACATGTAAGTATTATAGCTCATGTGGGAGCGGATTTACGCTTTAGATAAGACCATCTCTGGGTTGTGGGGGGTTATTTACAATAATGTCTCTTTTGAAAAGAGGGTGGACATTCCCTTTAAGCTTCAAGCACTCCCGAGGTAAACCAACAGTGAACCCTCCTAACCCGATTCCCCAGTGATGTTCTCTCTAGATGCCATTGGGCGGATCAGAGCCATAACGTACTCCCGAACTCCTCCTAACGTACGCAGCTCTCACACTGGCGTCCCAAACAAGGATCTTCGGGAACGTCCCAGCCTCCGCGTCTCTCTCTCAGCCTCATGTGATCGCGTGCACTCCGCTAGGTTTCTGGTGTGGTACACGGGGAGGGTCTTTCCACGAGGTCACTCCAGATAAGCTGTCTGAAAGTACAAAACCCTATACGGAGAAGTAAAAAGTATAACAGTAATGAATATATTGGTACATGCAAATAAATTAACACATTTGTCGCCGAGCCATTCTTTCATTCATACCATGCAGTATTACCCCCTAGCTTGTGCCATTCTTTCATTCACCATACATGTATTATTACCACACCCCATAGCTAGGCCATCTTTTCATTCACATCAGTATTACCTACCGCACCCATAGCTTGCCTTCTCTCATTCATACATGCAGTATTACCCCCATACTGTGGCCATTCTCTCATTCATACTGCAGTATTACCCCCATAGCTGTGCCAATTCGTTCCATTCATACATGCAGTATTACCCCCATAGCTGTGCCATTCTTCCATTCATACATGCGTATTACCCCCATAGCTGGTCCATTCTTTCCCATTCATACATCAAGTATTACCCCCATATCTGTGCCATTCTTCCATTCATAACATGCAGTATTACCCCCATAGCTGTGCCATTCTTCCATTCATACATGCGTATTACCCCATAGCTGTGGCCATTCTTCCATTCATACATGCAGTATTACCCCCATAGCTGTGCCATTCTCCATTCATACATGCAGTATTACACCCCAAGCTGTGCCATCTTACATTCATACATGCAGTATTACCCCCATAGCTGTGCCATTCTTTCATTCAACATGCATTATTACCCCCATAGCTGTGCCATTCTTTCATTCATACATCAGTATTACCCCCAAGCTGTGCCATTCTTCCATCATTCAGTATTACCCCCAGCTGTGCCATTCTTCCATTCATACATGCAGTATACCACCCCCATAGCTGTCCATTCTTCCATTCATACATACAGTATTACCCCATAGCTGTGCCATTCTTCTCATTCATACATCAGTATTACCCCATAGCTGTGCCATTCTTTCATTCATACATGCAGTATACCCCCATAGCTGTGCCATTCTTTATCATACATGCATATTACCCCATAGCTGTGCCATTCTTCCATTATACATACAGTATTACCCCCATGCTGTGCGATTCATTCATACTACAGTATTACCCCCATAGCTGTGCCATCTTTCATGTATGAATGAGAGAATGGCACAGCTATGGGGGTAATACTGCATGTATGAATGAAAGAATGGCACAGCTATGGGGGAATACTGCATGTATGAATGAGAGAATGGCACAGCCATGGGGGTAATACTGCATGTATGAATGAAAGAATGGCACAGCTATGGGGGTAATACTGTATGTATGAATGAAAGAATGGCACAGCTATGGGGTAATACTGTATGTATAAATGTAAGAATGGCACAGCTATGGGGGTAATACTGCATGTATGAATGGAAGAATGGCACAGCTATGGGGGTAATACTGTATGTATGAATGAATCGCACAGCCATTGGGGTAATACTGTATGTATAAATGGAAGAATGGCACAGCTATGGGGGTAATACTGCATGTATGAATGAAAGAATGGCACAGCTATGGGGGTAATACTGCATGTATGAATGAAAGAATGGCACAGCTATGGGGTAATACTGTATGTATGAATGGAAGAATGGCACAGCTATGGGGTAATACTGTATGTATGAATGGAAGAATGGCACAGCTATGGGGGTACTACTTAATTATGAAAGTATGGCACGCTATGGGGGTAATACTGCTTAGAGATGAAAGAATGGCACAGCTATGGGGGGTAATACTGGCATGTATGAATGAAAGAATGGCAACAGCTATGGGGTAATACGCATGTATGAATGAAGAATGGCACAGCATTGGGGTAATACTGCATGATGAATGGAAGAATGGCACAGCTATGGGGGTAATACTGCATGTTGAATGGAAGATGGCACAGCTATGGGGGTAATACTGCATGTATGAATGGAAGAATGCCACAGCTATGGGGGTAAATCTGCTGTATGAATGGAGAATGGCACACTGGGGTGTATACTGCATGTATGAATGGAAGAATGGCCAGCTATGGGGGTACATACTGCATGTATGAATGAGAAGAATGCACAGCTATGGGGTAATACTGCAGTATGAATGACAGAGATGGCACAGCTATGGGGTAATACTGTCATTATGAATAATGGCACAGCTATGGGGGTATAACCTGCCATTATGAATGAGAGAATGGCAACAGCTATGGGGGTAATACTGCATGTATGAAATAAAGAATGGCTAGCTTATGGGGGTAATACTGTATGTGTGAATGAAAGAATGGCACAGCTATGGGGGTAATACTGCATGTGTGAATGAAAGAATGGCTCGGCTATGGGGGTAATACTGAGTGTATGAATGAGAGAATGGCACTGCTATGGGGGTAATACTGCATGTATGAAAGAATGGCTCAGCTATGGGGGTAATACTGCATGTATGAATGAGAGAATGGCACAGCTATGGGGGTAATACTGCATGAATGAAAGAATGGCACAGCTATGGGGTAATACTGCATGTGTGAATGAAAGAATGGCACAGCTATGGGGGTGATACTGCATGTGTGAATGAGAGAAAATCCATACATACTTTCACATCTAGACTGTTATCCTACCTTTATAACTCTCTCCTCTTCCTCGCCTGGTGGTGCATCCATTAATACTTTCCATCTAGACGTTATCCTACCTGTATAAACTCTCTCCCTCTCTCCTTCGCCTGGTGACATCCATTAATACTTTTCCCATCTAGACTGTTATCCTACCTTTATAACTCTCACCCTCTTCTCCGCTTCGCTGGTGACATCCAGCTTGAATATGAAGAGAGACTTGAAAAGTTACAATTATGTACGCGTGGAGAAAAGGTGCTTGCGGGGGGATATGATACAGTGTATAAATACATTAACGGTCCATACAATAAACTATCTGGTGCATTGTTACCAATAGAACATGTCAGAGGACACGTGGACATCCCTTAAGACTTGAAGAAAAAGAAGTTTAGTCTCAAGCTCGGAAAAGGGTTTTTTTACTATGAAAACGGTAAAACTATATTACTTTTACAATCGGTTCTTCATATTCAAGCTCCCCCAATCCCCTTATTAATTAGTTGCCTTCTCTGAACCCTTTCCATTTCAAAGATGTCCTTTTTGTACACAGGATTCCAAAATTGCACTGCATATTCCAAATGAGGCCTTACCAATGCTTGTAAAGAGGGAGAATTACATTTCCCTCCCTTGAATCCAAACTCTCTTTATACAAGACAATACCATGCTGGCTCTGGCTGTGCGCCTGGCACTGCTTGCTAACTTTAAGTTTGTTATCCACCAAACTCCAAGATCCATTTCCAACAGGGATTCCCTTAACACGGAGCCATTATGTATAAGCAGCACAAGGATGTGTAATAGTGGAGGTTTGTACCGTGTTAGACATAAGAGGATAAAATTAGAACTGTGATTCCTTTTATGGATAACTAGATAAATAAATGAAGCTTTTGTGAGTCCTGAGCCCCCTTCATCAGGCTGGATGAAAAGAACTGAGAAATCACAATCTTCTATACATATAGGAACAGTGAGCATAAATACCAGTGATAAGTTAAGGAGGGGGCAGTAGTGTCGTGTGAAAAACAATTACAGCCATCTCTTGTGTCCACTTCACTCCCCAACTACTTCCCCCCCCCCCCCCCACGACTCGTATCTGTTTCCATCTGCATGTGCAGCTGCCCCACTTCCTCCCTGCTAGCATTTGGCGTCTTGTAGCCAACACCAGGAGGGAGGGAAGGGGAATGTGCCCAAATCCTGCTCATCTTCTCTGGGCTACGGGGGTTTGAGTGATTTGAATGGTGTTCCAGCTGTTAGGAGGAGTCCATGTTTATAGACCGGGTTGTGGAGAATGTTGTTAATTAGGGTTCCTATACTTTATATAGGAGAAACGCTCGGGACTGTGTGTAGCCTAATTTATAACAATGGACAGACAGAAACTTAACATTCTGTCATTCTTTAAAGATCTTAGCTTTGTGTTCACACCTTAAAGCTGGGTCACACACTACAGATTCCTGCAAGATCCTGTCTGTTGTTTATCCAAGATCCCCCACAGCAGAGGGAACGCTCGGCCACAGCCAACTCCTCTATAGGGAGTCTAACGTTCGTTTGGGAAACCATGCCCCACATAGCTAAAGTGTACAATACCACTGGATCCGATGCTATAGGGGCTTATCACTAGTGTGTGTAACCTAGCTAAGTCGTTATTACTAAAACCCCCAAATCATTCACCTAACAGAGTTTATTTAGTGTAGGGGACACAGGGATTATTAAACCCCAAATGCATCACCTTACATTTATCAACATTGAATCCCATCTGCCATTCTGCTGCCATTTTGATAATCTATCTAGGTCTGCTTGCAGCACTTTGCACATCATTGGAAGTTTCCAAAGCTCTGCATAATTTAGTGTCATCAGCAAACCAGAGACCTTGCTTCAATGCCCCCTTCTAAGTCATTTATAAACAGATTAAACAGAAGTGGCCCCAGTACAGACCCTGAGGAACTCCGCTTAGAACTTTACCACATAGATGTAGCTCCATTAACCACCACTCTGTTTGCGGTCAATAACCAGTTCTCTATCCATGAACAAATTTTTCTTCAAGGCCAACAGTCCTCAGTTTATACATTAGTCGCCTATGTGGCACAGTATCAAAGGCTTACCAAAATCCAAATATACCACATCCACAGCTGTGCCTGAATCTAACTTCTTACTCACTTCTTCATAAAAACCAAATATATCACATCCATCATGTACCTGAATCTATTTGGATTTATGATGAAGTGAGTAAGAAGTTAGATTAGGTACAGCGGTGGATGTGATATAACTTTTACTCATCATAACACCAAATATATCACATCCACCGCTGTACCTGAATCAACTTCTTACTCGCTTCATCATAAAATCCAAATATATCAATCCACCGCTGTTCTGAATCTAACTTCTTACTCACTTCATCATAAAATCCAAATAGATTCAGGTACAGCGGTGGATGTGATATATTTGGATTTTATGATGAAGTAAGAAGTTAGATTCAGGTACAGCGGTGGATGTGATATAACTTATTACTTCATCATAACATCCAAATATATCCCATCCACCGCTGTACCTGAATCTAACTTCTTACTCGCTTCATAAAAACCAATTAAATTTGTCTGACATGATCTATTTCCCATAAATCCATGTGAGTATATGATCCCTTAACAAAGTTTCCATCACCTTCCCTACCACTGATGTTAGGCTTACAGGTCTATAGTACCAGGCTGTGAACGAATACCTTTATTGAATATTGGTATTACATTGGCTGTTTTCCAATCCAGCGGCACATGAGACCTATATCTATATAATCCCTATACATAACGACACAATATAATTCCTATTCCCCCTGCCTTATACATAGCAGGATATACATCACCAATACCTTATCCACATGTAAAATCCCATTGAAATGCACCAACATAGAGACTGTAAGGAAGGAAGCCAATCTGTCCTTAGGGCCAACACAGTAAAGATTCCTTCACTTTTCCCAGTGGGCACTGATGATTTATTAGGTAAGGCTGGTACCAGATTGGTGCCAATTACTGGTGGTCGTTGTCCCATCCTCTGATTATTTGGACCTTCTGTTAAAATATTAAGTCCAGTGAAACACTGAGCACTGGATCTTCAGCTCTCAAACATGTGGGAAAGGGAATGACCCCCATTTCTCTGTGTAGTGAATGTGACTGTTTGTCCGGGTATCTAGTTTTAGCTCCTATGTAAAGCAGAGGTTTGGTGGTTGGATTGCGGGGGGGGGTAGGGGCAGTACATGGATCTGGGGCTAATATTCTACAATTTTTTTTCCTTACAAAATGAAGAGAGAAGAACGGGTTAGGTAATCTTTGCTAGGGCAGGATTTACAGGAATTGCAGGAATTGGTAAGTAGAAAAACTTATCCTGTTTGTACACACCCCCTTATACCCTGACCCCCCTATTTGTACCCACCCCAATCTGTACCCCTATGCCTTTTTTACACCACCCCACTCTATATCCGATTTCCAAATTATGTGGTAGCCCTGATAGGTAAGATCAGAGGTGCACTTCCTATAACCTGTCCACTGGCAGTAGATCATATATAGTTTGTAGGTAGGCACACCAAATAAAGAGTGTATTTTTTGATACCATATTAAGTGCTGAAAACAAAAAAAGCCAAATACACATCATTTTGGGGGGTCCAACCCCCTTACTCAGGTGTAACTAGTGACTACAGAAAGTAGCAGTACAGAAGTAGCAGTCGCTAGTTACACCTGGTAAGGGGGGTTGGACCCCCCAAAATGTGTGTATTTGGCTTTTGTTGTTTTCAGCACTTAAATAAATAGTAATTTTTGAATACCATATTGAGTGTACCTACCTACAAACTATATACCACCCCACTGTATACCCTATGCCCTTTTGTGCCCACCCCACTCTATACCCCTATGCCCTCTTTTGTACCCACTCCACTCTATTCCCCTCCAACAACATTTGTCCCACATTATCCCCGAAATCCAACCTTGCGACGCGCATCTTCTTAAAGTTTGTTAGGCGTTTGCACACATGCGCAGAATAAGGGGCACAGGCAGCAGCAGCCATTCAGTGGCTGCAACATTATCTGTCATGGCCGCATTGACTGCAAAGAGGACAGGAATATCTCCCTTCAGGACACCGTAGGTATTGCGATGTCAGGGATTTGGGGAACGGGGAAGGTAGTTATAAAAATTATGTGGGAGTTTTTACACGGTATCAATACAACAAGAGACGGCTATGGGGGTAATACTGCATGTATGAAGAATCGCACAGCCATGGGGTAATACGCATGTATGAATAAGAATGGCACAGCTATGGGGTAAGTACTGTAGTATGTGGCACAGCTATGGGGGTGATCCTGCAGGTGACTGATGTATGAATGAGAGAATGGCACAGCTATGGGGGTAATACTGCATGTATGAATAAGAATGGCACAGCTATGGGGGTAATACTGTATGTATGAATGAGAGAATGGCACAGCTATGGGGGTGATACTGCATGTATGAATGAGAGAATGGCACAGCTATGGGAGTAATACTGCATGTATGAATGAGAGAATGGCACAGCTATGGGGGTAATACTGCATGTCCCACACTGATCTATAATATTTATCCTTTACCCGATCTATAAGGTGGGCCCTGTACCCGGAGCCTGTAACTATCCCACACTGATCTATAATATTTATCCTTATCTTTGCACCCCCTGGCTGGGTCCCCTATCCCCATCCAGGACCCCATGGGCCCTCCAGTGGCATGGCCGGGGGGGGCCCCTTGACCCATCCTCTAACCGAGAACCCATGTGGCCCGCCCCACTGCAGGTTGCCTAAAGCACCGCCCACCCTGGGGCACCTAAAGCAGCCGCCCACCCCACGGAGCCGCCTGAGCCCCCCCACGGGTGCCATGGGCCACTCAGACGCCGACCCCCCCCCCCTCCCCCCACACACACCACAAACTCTGTAGAACACAGCCTTTTCGACAGAGCGAGAACTCTGCCGGCCTGAAAAGGCTGTTTTCACACAGGAAACAGAAGGGCGTAGATTCCCTACCCTTCTCGTCAGCACTCACACACAGAGGGAGAGAGGGACTTTCCCTGTTTCCCTCAACACTGGGGGTCTGAGGCTGTCTCGCCGGCGGCACTGTGCAGGAGAAAGCCTTAGGATGTTAACACAGTCAGCCTCCCACCCATTAACTTTCTAGTCAGTCATTTCTGATAGTCTTGGGCCTGTTGCAGCACATAAAGTGGTGTTGTTGGCTCTCGTTTTTAAAGGTAGAAAACGCGGCTAACTTTTTCATTAAAATCAACCTGTTGGGAGACCACAGTTCCCCTTAACATTCAGTCATTGTGGGTGTGATGTTCATACTGGTCAAATGCAGAACTGACAGTTACAACATAACTGGAAGAACCAGGAAGCAGAAACAGAGAGGGGAGGGAAACAGGACATTGTGCAGGATTTCAGGTCTAGAAGCCTTATTATTTAACATTTCCAACTTATTCCATTTAGGGGGTTGGGGGGTGATTACCTTATGGTAAGTTGTTCGTTTTGGCGGTTGGCACTTGCCCTTTAACTGCCAAGCCAAGTGGGTGGTTTATATGATCATATGCCCTTGTGGTTCCAATACATTGGAAAACTTTTGGGGATTGTATTCTGAGGCTAAGTGAGCACCTCCTTGTAGGAGTTATAAGCCTTATTTTTGTGCCAGTCAGTGGGATATTCCAAAAATATAGGAGGGGTGGTGATCTTAATAATAAACTACTCAGAAATGGAACAGGTTTTTTTTGAATATGGTTACAATAGTGCCCACGAGGGCTTATGATTTTGAATTGAAATTTCTTTAAAGGAAGTAGATTTCCTCCCTTTTAATTTAAACCTAATTGTGTTTTCAGTGTTTCCCCATAAGATATACACATGAATGGTCATCTCCAGTTCCTTTTAAGAGTCCAGAATTGGAGTTTAATTATTCGTGATGACTTTACCATGCTGTGGAGTGTTGTCCTCATACTAAATGAACAATTGTGTGTCATTGTGTATTTGCCTGTCATATATTCATAATACTGTATACTTTTACTTATCCGATAGGTGTTTGTGTACTTGTCAGACAGCTCATCTGGAGTGACCCTCGTGGAAAGACCCTCCCCCTCCGTGTACCCCAGCAACCTAGCGGAGTCCACGCGATCACGATGGAAACGGCTGAGAGGAGATACCGGCGGGCTGGGACGTTCCCCGGAAGATCCTTGTGTTGGACGCCAGTTTGAGAGCTGCGTACTGTTAGAGGAGTTCGGGGCAGTACGTTATGGCTCTGATCGCCATGGCATCTAGAGAGACATCAACTGGGGAATCGGGTTAGCGAGGGTTCACTGTTTGGGTAACATCGGGATTGCTTTGAAGCTTAAAGGGAATGTCCACCCCTCTTTCAAAAAGACATATTTTGTAAATAAACCCCCCACAACCCGAGATGGTCTATTATCCTAAAGCTGTATAAATCCGCTCCCAATTGGACTATAATACTCGTACTGCTCTCGCCTCCACCCCGACGTCGGATCTGACACTGTCCGGGGTAAGGCCACCGGGTCGGCTGGATTTAGTTGTTTCACGGCCAATCACTGACTAGCATTCGCTCGCAGCCGCATCTCCACTACGGGCTGCTGGGGGCTTGCAACTAACAAGAACGCACCTCCACATTGGAGACAGAGGACAACCCGATACGAGTCGGTGGAGCGGTGAGGATCGGCTGTTAAGTAACAAGCTCAATTGTGGGAGCGATTTACAGCTTTTTGACCTAAACTTACTAGTGTTTAGGTGATTACACCTACAATAAACAAAGGGTGGAACATCCCTTTAAGTTTATTGCACCATGGACTTTTTAAAGGCCTTGGGCTATCACACTGTGCTGAATTCATTTACGCGTTTTGGGAGTACTTGCTTTGTACGAAGTGATATGACTGGGCTGTGATATCACTATATAGTGGCTACTATGTTATATCATTTACAAATCGTGTTTAGATGGATTTTAATGGTCCGCGTTTACTATTGTCAGTGTTTATTAAAATATTCCGACAATATTATTTCATATTTCACATTCTCATCAAATCCCACACACATTTCACACACCCCTGGATACTTCTATATATTTTGCTTGTATACGGTCATTCCCACCTTACATAGATCTGGTAAGGGGTCAATTTATAGATCAGTGTGGGGATTTTACAGGCTCGGCACCTTATCGATCTGGTAATAGGATAATATATAGATCATGGGGATATTTTACATGCTCCACCTTATAAATCGGTAAAGGGTAATATTATAGTCAGTGGGATGTTACAAGGCTCCACCTTATAATCGGGTTAAAGGGTAAAAATATTATGATCAAGTGTGGCATTTACAACAGGATCCATCCACCTTATAGATCGGGTCAAGATAATATTTATAGATCATGTGGATAGTTAACAGGCCCACCTTATATATCGGGTAAAGGGTAAATTATAATAGATAGTGGGGGTTACAAGTGCTCCACCTTATAGATCGGGTAAACCCACACTGATCTATAATATTTATCCTTTACCCGATCTATAAGGTGGAGCCTGTAACTATCCCACACTGATTACCCGATCTATAAGGTGGAGCCTGTAACTATCCCACACTGATCTATAATATTTACCCTTTACCCGATCTATAAGGTGGAATATACCCCTTTACCCGATCTATAAGGTGGGCCTCCTGTGTAACTATCCCACACTGATTATACATTTACTACATTTACCCGATCTATAAGTTTTTTTTGTGTACACGGAGCTGTAACTATCCCCAACACTGATCTATAATATTTATCCTTTACCCGATCTATAAGGGGAGCCTGTAACTATCCCACACTGATCTATAATATTTTTCCCTTTACTCCGTCTATAAGGTGGAGCCTGTAACTACCCCACTATCTATATAATTTACCCTTTACCCGATTATATAAGGTGGGCCTGTAACTATCCACACTGACTCTATAATATTATCTTGACCCGATCTATAAGGTGGATGGACCTTGTAAATCCCACACTTGATCTATAATATTTTACTCCTTTAACCCGATTATAAGGTGGAGCCTGTAACATCCCACTGAGCTATACATATTTACCCTTTACCCGATTCTATAAGGTGGAGCCTGTAAACTATCCCACATGATCTATATATTTACCTATTACCGATCATAAGGTGCAGGAGCCTGTAACTATCCCACTGATCTATAATTTACCCTTTACCCGATCTATAAGGTGAGACCGGTGTAAACTATCCCACACTGATCTATATATTTATCCTTTACCCGATCTATAGGTGGAGCCTTAACTACCCCACTGATCTATAATATTTATCCTTTACCGATCTATAGGTGGAGCCTGTAACATCCCACACTGATCTATTATATTAACCCTTACCCGATCTATAAGGTGGAGCCTGTAAAACTATCCCACACTGTCTATAATATTTATCCTTTTACCCACCGATCTATACGGTGGGAGCCTGTAAGCATCGTCCAACTGATCTATAATATTTACCCTTTACACCACCCGTCTATAAGGTGAGCCTGTAACTATCCCACACTGATCTATAATATTTTACCCTTTACCTGATCTATAAGGTGGAGCCTTACATCCCACACTGATCTATAATATTTACCCTTTACCGATCTATAAGGTGGAGCCTGTAACTATCCCACACTGATCTATAATATTTATCCTTTACCCGATCTATAAGGTGGAGCCTTGTACTATCCCACACTGATCTATAATATTTATCCTTTACCCGATCTATAAGGTGGAGCTGTAACTATCCCACACTGATCTATTATATTTACCCTTTACCCGATCTATAGGTGGAGACCTGTAACTATCCCACACTGATCTATATATTTATCCTTTACCCGATCTATAAAGTGGAGCCTGTAAACTAATCCCACACTGCTTATAATATTACCCTTTACCCGATCTATAAGGTGGAGCCTGTAACTATCCCACAACTGATCTATAATATTTACCCTTTACCCGATCTATAAGGTGGAGCCTGTAACTATCCCACACTGATCTATAATATTTATCCTTTACCCGATCTATAAGGTGGAGCCTGTAACTATCCCACACTGATCTATAATATTTACCCTTTACCCGATCTATAAGGTGGGCCCTGTACCTTATACAAGCAAAATATATAGAAGTATCCAGGGGTGAAATAATATTGATCGGAATATTTTAATAAAACTGACAATAGTAAACGCGGACATAAAATCCATCTAAAACGATGTAATAGATATAACATAGTAGCCACTATATAGTGATATCAGCCCAGTTCCATATCAATTCGTACAAAGCAGTAACTCCCAAAACCGGTAAATGAATTAGCACAGTGTGATAGCCAAATGGTCCTTTAAAAAGTCCAATGGTGCAAATACCTTAAAGGGAATGTCCACCCCTTTTTTATTGTAGGTAATCCCCTAAACCTAAAGTTAATTTAGTCAAAAGCTGTAAATCGGCTCCCACATTGAGCTATTATACTTACATGCTCCTCGCTCCACCGACGCTTCCGGGTTCTTCTCTGTCTCCACTGTGGCTGCTCTGTTCTTTTTGTGTTCCCGAGCAGCCGTAGTGGAGACTGCTCCGGGAATGGCAGTCAGTGATTGGCCGTGACATCACAGCCGACACGGACTGCCTTACCCGGAAGTGCAGATCCGCGTCGGTGGAGCGAGGAGCATGTAAGTATTATAGCTCAATGTGGGAGCGGATTTACAGCTTTAGGATAAGACCATCTCTGGGTTGTGGGGGGTTATTTACAATATGTCTTTTTGAAAAGAGGGGTGGACATTCCCTTTAAGCTTCAAGCACTCCCGAGGTAAACCAAACAGTGAACCCTCCTAACCCGATTCCCCAGTGATGTTCTCTCTAGATGCCATTGGGCGGATCAGAGCCATAACGTACTCCCGAACTCCTCCTAACAGTACGCAGCTCTCAACTGGCGTCCAACACAAGGATCTTCGGGAACGTCCCAGCCTCCGCGTCTCTCTCTCAGCCGTCATGTGATCGCGTGCACTCCGCTAGGTTTGCTGGGTACACGGGGGAGGGTCTTTCCACGAGGTCACTCCAGATAAGCTGTCTGAAAGTACAAACACCTATACGGAGAAGTAAAAAGTATACAGTAATGAATATATTGGTACAGTGCAAAATACAATTAACACAATTGTCTCATTCTAGACTGGAAACACTCCACATGTCATGGTAACGTCATCAGGCATAATTAAACTCCATTCTGTACTCTTTAAAAGGAACTGGGATGAACCATTCATGTATATTCTTAGGGGAACACTGAAAACACAATTAGGTTAAATTAAAAGGGGAACTACTTCCTTTAAAAGAAATTCAATTCAATCATTAAGCCCTCTAGGGCACATTGTACCATATTCAAAAATAAACCTGTTCCATTCTGAGTAGTTTATTATTAAGATCACCACCCCTCCTATATTTTGCAATATCCAACTGGCACAAAATAAGGACTTTACTTCCTCTAAAGGATGCTCACTTATGCTCATATACAATTCCCCAAAAGTTTTTCCAATGTATTGGAACCCACAAGGGCATATGATCATATAAACCACCCACTTGGATTTGCAGTTAAAGGGCAAGTCCAGCCCCAAAACGAAAACTTACATACAGGTAAATCACCCCCCAAAACCCTAAATGGTAATAGTTGGAAATGTTAAATATATAAGTCTAACCTGAAATCCTGCACAATGTCCTGTTTCCCCTCTTTCTGCTTCCTGGTTCTTCCAGTTAGTAACTGTCAGTTATGGATTTGACAGATGACATCACAACCAATGACTGAATGTTAAAGGGGAACTGTGGTCTCCAAACAAGTTGATTTTAAATGAAAGGCCGGTTTCCTACCTTTAAAACGAGCCATCAACCACCTCTTTATGTGCTGCACAGCCCAAGATATACAGAAATGACTGACTAGAAAGTTAATGGGTGGGAGGCTGACTTGTGACATTCCTAAGGCTTCTCCTGCACAGTGCCGCCGGCGAGCACAGCCTCAGACTCCCTCAGTGTGTGAGGGAGACAGGAAGTCCCTCCTCCTCTCTGCTGTGTGAAGTCCTGACAGAGAAGGTAAGGGAATCTACAGCCCTTCTCTTTCACTGTGTGAAAACAGCCTTTTCAGGCAGAGTTCTCGCTCTGTCCGAAAAGGCTGTTTCTACAGAGTTTTGTGTGTGTGGGGGGAGGGGGGGGTCGGTCGTCTGAGTGGCCCATGGCACCCGTGGGTGGGGCTCAGGCGCCCGTGGGTGGGCGGTGCTTAGGTGCCCATGGGTGGGCTGGGCTTAGGCACCTGCAGGTGGGTGCGGCCACATGGGTCTGTAAGAGAATGGGTCAAGGGGGCCTGCAACTGGAGGGACCATGGGGTCCTTGAGTGGGAGGGACCAGGGGGGCTGCAAAGAAAGGAGGAGACACAGGACAGATTGACAGGTTTCAGAGCAGGAAGTGCAGGGGACCAGGTGATGCTGCCGACAAAATTCTGCTGCACCTGTCCCCTTACTTACGGACCACTGCCTTACTATAGGGTCTTTCCTTTCTGCTTCCGGGACTGCGCACGCCGCGAGCGTATGCTCATTGTGTATTCGCAGGGATTCGGAGCCACACCAGTGGAATCCAGTCAGCTCAAAAAGAGGAGTTGGGTTGGTGTTGGCAAACCTGTCTTGGTGCTGGCGCCAATACACCGTAAAGGACTTGTGTGCGGCTGTGGCGGTGCGGCACACTGAGCACGGAACTTTGCATTTGTTACTTAATTACGTGCAGTGCCAATGTTCCCGACTTCCAGTGGCAGTTGGAGTAGTAGTTGGTTGGCCTTCCTTGTAGTTTCCACTCACCATGACCTCACCCTGTCAGGGCTGTCAGTCACCTCGCCTCAGCAGAACTGGTAAATTTAATGTTGGGTATTGGTAATGGGTAGGAGGACTAGGAGGGTTAGATTAACTACTAGTAGTTCATTGGGGGCCCAGAGATTTCTAGCTTTCATGAGGCATCCAGAAGCATAGCAGGCATACAGTAATGAATTCATAGGACAAACTATGATATATCAACATATTATAAAGAGGCCGTTCTATCTAAAAGATGTTATTATGGGGGTGGAGTTGCCCTTTAAACGTATTATATCCAAACCACCTCCCCTTCGGATGTAGAAGTCTTTTCATGGTAATTACATAAACCCTAAAGCACTAGGACTAGGGGCCAATACATTGTCAGACTCTTTGGGTTTGTGAAATAAAACCCAGAACATGAGAATTCCTCATCTTCCTTAATTCGATGCCGATGCCTCTAATAGACTTTCCCACATCCTTCGTGTTCTCTAAAATCATTTTTGGTGTTTACTTTGTTTTTATTTTGGGATAATCTCTTGTTTTTCATCCTATCAATAATTTCCTTTTTGGGTGAGACTGTGTACACATAATAACAGCATTTTGCCATAATATCCAAGTTGACATTGAGATTAGAATTACAATTGAAATTCAGTTCGATATGTTCTTTTGCAGTTGTCAGTGCTGAACATTGCCATTGGATATTCATGAAAAACTGACTATCCGTCACTGTGTATCAGGCCACATTCTCAATCTGTAAATTGAATACTAATTACCCATTACCTGGAATCTAGAACTAACCCACATACGCCAGTCGTATACTAATGTACGGACTCCCTTACACTGGAATCTGAACTAACCCGCATAACGCCGATCTATACTAATTACACATACCTGGAATCTAGAACTAACCCACATACGCCGAATCTGATACTAATGTAACCCATACTGGAATCTAAACTAACCCACATACGCCGATCTATACTAATTACAACGCCATTACCTTGAAATCTAGAACTACCCGCATATACAGCCGTATCTATTACTAATTACCATACCCTGAATTAGACTACCCCACATACGCCGGCTATACTAATACCCAGTATCCCTGGAATCTTAGAACTAGCCCACCTACGCCGATCTATAACTAATTACCCTACCGGGAATCTAGACTAACCCACATACGCCGACCTATACTACTTACCCATGTACCCGGAACTAATAGACTAGAACCACATACGCCGTATCATATACTATATTTACCATTACCGTGGAAGCTAGAGAACTAGCCACCATACGCCGATCTTCACTAATGTACCCATTAACTGGAATCGAGACAGACCCCAAATACGCCCGATCTATACTATTACCATATACCCGGAATCAGTGGGGGGTCTAGAACTAACCACCATACCCGATCTATCTCGAATGACCCATTACCGTGGAAATCTAGAACTACCCACATACGCGCAGAAGCTAATATTCCCATATACCATGAAATCTAGAAACTACCCACTACGACCGATCTATACTAATAATTACCCGCAGAACTAACCACGCTGCCGATTAACTGTTACATTGGATCTAGAACCCGAATCCACGATAAGCAACCATCCTGATCTAGAACAACCCAAATGCCGATCTTACTAATTACCACTTACCTGGAATCTCGAACTACCCACATACGCCCATGTCTATACTATTACCCTTAACCGGAATCTAGAACTAGCCAAACTACGCGATCGACTATAACTAATTACACCATTACACTGAATCTTAGAACTTCAAAAAAACGCGACATACGCCGATCTATACTAATTACCCTTACCTGAATCTAGAACTAACCCCCATAGCCGATCTATACTAAATTAACCCTTACCGGAATCTAGAAGCTACCACCAAACAATACACAACGGCCGATCTATACTATTGCCCCTTAGCCAAATGAATCTAAGGAACTAATACCCCGCATATGAAAACTACGCCGATCTCTTACTATTAAAACCCCTTACCTGGGAATTAGAATACCCACATACCGGCCGATCTCTACTAATTACCCATGACCTTGAACCCATTCGGCATATTCAATGGGGGTATGAGAGAAGGCTTACTGTGTATTCCAGTAGCGATGAATCCCTCCATGAAAATTATTTGGTACTCTAGTTCTAGGCCATTCTCCGGTTTTACCAAAGTCGTCGTGTAATAGTGTAGGGTTGTCAATTTGTTTCGCAAGGATGATTGTCTCTTCCAGTAGTGATCAGGTTCTCCACTTTTGTCCTCCCCCCCGAGCCTGCACTCACCTGCCCAAGTTCTGGTTTAACTTGACTGCTTTAAACTGTGCCCGAGGAATGTGGAGGACAGGGTGATCATGGGGGGGATCTTTGCTATGATCGGGTGCAGTGATCGAAATATGGCATCTGCTGGAAGGAGATGGAGCTTCTGTTGCGGCCTGTCCACTGTTAGATACTTGTCTGGGGGTGTGTTGAATGGTGGTAATCAAAGGGAGCGAGAAGTCCATTCTTTTTCTCCCAATGTGGTAGATGTATTTATTGGTGTCTTTCTAGACCGGCTTTGTCCGCTATTGTATGCTGTTAGCAGGTTTTAAACACGGTGTGGGCGGAGCTCCGGTGTTAGGAAACGATCATTTGGATCGTGCCAGATCATGCCCCCCACAAATCTCTTCTTTACGTCTGTCGCAGTGCCATCTGAATGCTTCCTCTGTTGAGCAGTTGCATCTAACACATAATGATGGTCCTATAGGTGTTTTATGTGTGAAGCACGAGAAGGACTGTAGGTATGTGTAACCTTATTGTCCTGTGTACACTGGTCTCAACTCTTCTGTCCTATTACACAAAAGATTTAAAATCCAATAAACTGAACAATCTTCCTCCTTTCCCAAGCGCCCTGTGAGATTCAATTCTCCTGGTCCCTCCCCTGGGCAACTTATAGGAGTCTCTTACCCAATACCCGTACCATGGAGATACTATGGCTTCCACCCCAACCCATGGAAAACACGTTTAAACGAAACCATAGGTGCGAATTGGCACGTCCATCGTCGTTCAGCATCCCTGGGTGAATAGAGCCTCACGGCGTAAAGTTTATGGATGGGTTACTGTTGATATTAGTTTCTTAATCGAAAGGACCCATAAAAGGCCATTATACAATCCCGATTTCTTTCCCAATTGAAGCAAGAACATTTCGCCTGTATCAGACCACACTGGAATGAGTTCTATGGCAGAAGATCTGAATAACCACAAAATAGTGGAATTCACGTTTAAACCAAATATCAACATAAGTAATATTTTGGAGAGAAAGACCAGAACGAAAACTAACAGTCAAGTACACTAGTACACACGGGCAAACACAGTGATAATAGATCAAAATATACAATAATAGAACACCAACAAAATTATATACGTACTCGTACACAGTACATAATATACAGTAACATAGCAGAACTAAAACATATAAAGGGGAAATATACGTAACACGTAAACCTAAAACCATAATAAGTAACTATAAACAGTATAACGAACAGCCAACGTAACCAATATAAAAGTAATCGTTTTTCCGGGAGAGCCGCTACCAGTGGATCGTAGTATCACATTTAAATGTTATTGTAGTACAGTACATACTGTAAGTATGTACAGTCTATAGTACTTTATAAGCGTATACTATACCAGTCTACGTACTAACGTTATTACCATAGAAGTAACATAAGTATAGCCTGTAGTAGGCGTAGTAGACGTATCGTTAGTACCATGAGTACAGTTACGTACAGTACTCGTAAGTCCCGTTCGTATGTACCCGTCTTTATGCGTTGATAAGACTCACGTCCATCCATTTCACCCACCTCTCGCCTATCCCATTTCCTGCTACTGGTTGCTCCTACGGACGGCCAACCCCCCACAATTTCTGCAGGGGGAAAAAATTGCCTTCCTGACTCCAAGTGGCAATGGGAACTTTTCCCCTGTGATCAACTCTACTACTTCATGTACTCAATCCCAGAACTGTAACCTTCCGTGTTTGTCGAATTCATCCACTTTTTATTAAACCTGCCAATGAAACCTGCCTAAACAAACGTCCAACTGGAAGACCGTTCCATAGTCTTCATCCGTTCTCACAGTGACAAACCCTTTCCCACGCTACTTATATGTATCAATCCCAGAACTTGGTAACATTCCTTTGTTTTTAAAACTCATCCGCTTTTTATTAAACTGACAACTCAATGAACCTGCCATAACAACGTCCCTGGAAGACAGTTTTCCCATAGCTTTACCGTTCTCACAGTGACAACACCCTTGTCCCAACTTACTTTATATCATAATACAGGAACTTGTAACTTCCTGTGTTGTTTGTAAAACTCTCATCCACTTTTTATTAACGGACCACATGAACCTGCCATAACAAGTCCACTGGAAGACGTTCCCTAGCTTTACTGTTCTCACGTGACAACCCTTTCCCAACCTACTTTATGTAATCATACCAGTAACTTTGTAATCATTCCTTTTTGTAAAACTCATCCACTTTTTTATTAAACTGTACCAATGACCCTGCAATAACAACGTCCACTGGACAGACGTTCCAATAGCTTTATACCGTTCTCCCAGTGAACAAAACCCTTTCCCACTCTACTTTATGTTCAATCCCAGTAACTTTGTAACATTCCTTGTTTGTAGAAACTCATCCAGCGTTTTTATTAAACTGGACCATTGAACCTGCCCTAACAACGTCCACTGAAGACAGTTTCCATCAGCTTTACCGTTCTCACGTTGACAACCCTTTTCCCAACTTGAACCCTAACCTATTTTCTTCAAGTCTTAAGGGTTCCACATGTCCTCTGACATGTTCTATTGGTGAAAATGCCCCAGATCGTTTATTGTATGGGCCCGTTAATGATATTTATACACCGTATCATATCCCCACGCAAGCGCCTTTCTCCCAGCGTACATAATTTGTACACTTTTTTCATCTCTCTTCATACTTCAAGTCCCCCAATCCCCTTACTTAATTTAAGTTGCCCTTCTCTGAACCCTTTTCCATTTCAAAGATGTCCTTTTTGTACAGCACGGATCTCAAATTGCACTGCCATATTCCAATGACCCTGAACCAATGCTTGGTAAAGAGGATGAATTACATTTCTCCTCCCTTGAATCCTACCTCTCTCTTTATACAAGACAATACCATGCGCGCTCTGGTGTTGCCGAAGAGCCTAGCCTTAGCAGCTTGTACCTTTAAGTTTGTTATCCACCAAAACTCCACCGCCAAGTTCCCTTTCAACAGGGATTCACGTAACACAGAGCCCTTTTATAGGTATAAAAAAGCAGCACAAGGATGTTAAAAGTCAAAATGCCAGCACCTTCCACATTTATCACACTTGAATTTTCATCTGCCACTTAGCAGCCCAAAGGTGGACATCTTCTAGATCCCCCTGAATGATGACACATGCCTGCTGATTTGTAATGTTCCGACAAAGTTTTGTGTCGTCAGCAAAACACAGAAACCTGCTGACAATAACCCACTTTCCAAATCATTAATTAAATAGAAGAAACTGGCCGGCCGATCTATACTAATACACCCATTACCGCTTGAATTAAAAGCCCGACATACGCCGATCTATACTAATTACCCATTACCTGGAATCTAGAACTAACCCACTACGCCGATCTATACTAATTCCCATTACTGGAATCTAGAACTAGCCCACATACGCCATCTATACTAATTACCCCATACTACCTGGATCGATACCTAGCCCCCATACGAACAGCGCCATCTATACTAATTACCCATATACCTGTAATCTAGTAGAACTAGACCCCCATACGCCGATCTATAACTAATTACCCATTACCTGGAATGCTAGACCTAACCCCCATACGCCGTCTATCTATTACCCATACCGTGGAATGCTAGACTAACCCCATTCCGCCGATCTATCCTATTACCATTACCTGGAATCTAGACTGCCCACATACGCCATCTATACTAATTTACCATTACCTGGAATCCTAGAACTAGCCCACTACGCCGATCTCTACTAATTCCCCTTACCGAATCTAGAACTAACCCCATACGCCGTAAACTTATACTAATTTACCCATGTACCTGGAATCTAGAACTAACCCGCATACGCCGATCTATACTATTACCCCATACCTGGACTCTGGACAAACCCCATACCCGATCGGATACTATTACCACTTACCTGGAATCTAGAAACTAACCCACATACCCGATCTATACTAATTACCCATTACCTGGAATCTAGAACTAACCCGCATACGCCGATCTATACTAATTACCCATTACCTGGAATCTAGAACTAACCCACATACGCCGATCTATACTAATTACCCATTACCTGGAACCCATTACCATATTTCAGGGGGGGGATAGAGAGAAGGCTTACTGTGTATTCCATTAGCGATGAATCCTCCATGTTATTTGGTACTCTAGTTCTGGCATTCCCGGTTTTCCAAATCTTCGTGTAATAGTTGTAGGGATGTCAATTTGTTTCGCAGGTGGAGGATGTCGTCTTCCAGGTGATGATCAGGTTCTCCACTTTGTCTCCCCCCGAGCCTGCACTCCCTGCCCTAAGTTCTGTTACTGCTTTACCTTGTGCCCAGGGAAATGTGGAGGACAAGGGATCATGGGGGGGATTCTTGTGCTGGGATCCGGGGGAAGATGGCAAGCTGCTGGAAGGAGATGGAGCTTCTGTTGCGGCCTGTCCACATGTTAGATACTTGTCTGGGGGTGTGTGGTATGTGGGTATCGGGAGAAGTCCATTCTTTTTCCCCATTGTGTAGGATGTTATTGGTGTCTTCTAGACCCGGCTTTGTCCGCTATTGTATGCTGTTAGCAGGTTTTAACACGGTGTGGGCGGAGCTCCGGTGTTAGGCGTCCATCTTGGATCGTGCTCAGATCAGCCCCCCACAAATCTCTTCTTTACGTCTGTCGCAGCCATCTTGAATGCTTCCTCTGTTGAGCAGTTGCATCTAACACAATAAATGTGTCCTTAGGGTGTTTAGGTGGCAGCGAGAGGACTGTAGAATGTGTAACTTATTTCCTGTGTACACTGGTCTCAACTCTGTCTGTCCTATTACACAAAAGATTTAAATCCAATAAACTGAACGAATCCTTTCCCAACGTCCGCTGTGATATTCAAATCTCCTGGTCACCCTGGCAAATTAATAGGAAGTCATCTACACAATACCCGTACCAGGAGATACTGGCTTCCACCAACCCATGGAAACGTTTAACAAACCATGGTGCGAATGGCACGTCCATCGTCGTTCAGCATCCATGGTGATAGAAGCCTCCGGCGTAAAGTTATGAATGGGTTAATGTTGATATTAGTTTCTTCAAAGGACCCATAAAAAGGCCATTTAATCCCGATTCATTTCCAAGTGAAGCAAGAAACATTTCTCCTGTATCCAGACCACCTGGAATGTTCTATGGCCAGAGATCTGATAACCACATAGTGGGAATTCACGTTTACCCCAATATCAAAATAAGTAATATGTTTCCTGGGAGAGCCAGGAACTAACAGTGTCATAGTATCGAGGGCAGTGTAATAGTATAGTGTAGTATTAGTATTGTATAGTACAGTACAGTATAGTATAGTATAGTACAGTATAGTATAGTACAGTATAGTATAGTACAGTACGAACAGGCCGTATAGTAATAGTACAGTATAGTAGACCGTCCAGTATCGTATAGTCCCATTCTCGTCTAGGTACAGTATACTTAGTCGTACGTCATAGTCTCTTCCCGTCTCGTCTCGTCCCGTCCTAGTCTAGTGATCGTCCATCAGTCGTACCGTCTCGTAGAGTCCCGTCTCGTATCGTCCCGTCTTTTGCGTTGCCTACGACCTCACGTCCATCCATTCCCCCTCTACGCACCTATCCTCATTTCCCTGCATAATATTCTAACCTGGTTGAGCTCCAGCCGGCCGGCAAACCCCCCAAACTTTACTGCACGGGGGAACAAAAATTCCTTCCTGACTCCAAAGTGGCATGGGATTTTCCACTTGATCAACTCTACTCATGTATCAATCCCAGAGAATTGTAACCTTCCTTGTTTGTAACCAATTCATCCAGCTTTTTATTAACTGACCAATAACCTGCCTAACAAACGTCCACTGGAAGACCGTTCCCATAGTCTTCATACCGTTCTCACAGTGACAAACCCTTTCCCAACTAACTTTATGCTATCACATCTCCCAGTAACTTGTAACATCCTTGTTTTAGACAACTCAATCACGCTTTTATTAAAACGAAACAATGAATGCCATAACAACGTCCACTGGGAAGACAGTTCCCATAGCTTACCGTTCTCCACAGTGAACCAAAACCCTTTCCCAACTTACTTATATATCAATACCAGTAACTTGTAACTTCCTTGTTGTAAAACTCATCCACTTGTTTAATTACCGACCAAATGAAACCTGCACATAACAACTCCACTGGAAGACAGTTTCGCATAGCTTTATGTTCTCACAGTGACCAACCCTTTCCCAACTCTACTTTATGTATCAAGTACCAGTAACTTGTAATAACATTCCTGGTTTTGTAGAAACTCATCCAGTTTTTTAAACTGACCAATGAACCTGCAATAACAAAGTCCATGGAAGACAGTTCCATCAGCTTTACCGTTCTCAACAGTACAAACCCTTTTCCCACTCTACTTATGATCAATCCCAGTTAACTTTTAACATTCTTGTTTGTAGAAACTACATCCAGCGTTTTTTTAACTGACCAACTGAACCTGCCTCTAACAACGTCCACTGGAAGACAGTTCCATAGCTTTACCGTTCTCACATGACAAACCTTTTCCCAACTTGAACCCCCTAAACCTTTTCTTCAAGTCTCTAAGGGATTCCACATGTCCTCTACATGTTCTATGGTGACAAATGGAACCCAGATACGTTTATTGTATGGACCCGTTAATGTATTTATCACACCGTAATCATATCCCCACGCAAGCGCCTTTTTCCCAGCGTACATAATATTGTAACTTTTCTCATCCTCTCTTCATATTCAAGCTCCCCCAATCACCTACTTAATTTAGTTGCCCTTCTCTGACCCTTTCCATTTCAAGATGCTCTTTTTGTACACACGGATCAAAATTGCCTGCCATATTCCAAATGAGGCCTGACACAATGCTTTGTAAAGAGGGAGAATTACATTTCCTCCCTTGATCCATACTCTCTTTATTCAAGACAATACCAATGCGGCTTGGTGTTGCACGCCTAGCACTGCTTGTTACCTTTAAGTTTGATCCACCAAAACTCCACGATCCCTTTCCAACAGGTGAGTCACGTAACACAGAGCCCGTTATAGTTAAAGCAGCACAAGGATTTTAAGTTCCAAAATGACACACCTTCCATTTATCAACTTGATTTCATCTGCCACTTAGCAGCCCAATGTGACATCTATCTAGATCCCCCTGTAATGATTACAACATCCGCTTGAATTTTGTAATGTCCGACAAAGTTTTTGTGTCGTCAGCAAACACGAACCTTGCGACAATAAACCCACTTTCCAAATCCTTAATAAATAGAGGCGGCCCCAACACGACCTTGGCACCCACTTAGCACTTTAGTCCATACTGATGAAGCCCCATATACAACTACCCTCTGCATCCTATTATTAACCAATTTTTATCCATGACAAATGTGGACTCCCAAAAGACCAACAGACCTTAGCTTATTCATTAGTCGCCTATGGAGGACTGTATCAAAAAGCCTTGCAAAATCCAAGTAAACTACTTGAGCTATGCCAGAGTCTAAATTTCTACTTACTTCTCTCATAAAAAGAAACCAAGCAAGTTAGTTTGACAAGATCTATCCTCCTTAAATCCATGCTGGTACTACGTTATAATGTCGTCTGAAAACATAACTCTAGAAACATGTTCCCTTATATAAATTTTCAGTATCTTCCCACACCACTGAAGTTACTTACAGGCCTGTTTAATGACCTCCGGCTTGAATGACTACCCTTTTTGAATATGGAATAAACATCAGCCTTTCAAATCCCAGAGGCACACCACAGACCGACATGAGGGAATCAGCAAAAATAAACAACAATGGCCTAGATACAACTGAACTTAGCTCCTAAGTACCCGAGGATGTATTTTATCCGGCCACCGTAGATTTATTAATATTTACCCTTATTCAGTTACTTTCTGTACCATATCCTCGAGTTAACAAAGTGACTGAATCTTTAACCTATACAGTGGTTTTATGGAATCTCATGATACTTGTGAATGTGTAGATTCGATCTTTATGTTGTATACAACGAGAGGGGGAAAATAAAATGTTGCAACCATTTGCTTTCGCCATCCAATGAACTAACTTATCCCCCCTTAATTAATGGTGCCACATTCTCAGTCCTCATCTTCTTACTATTAATAACTCTTAAAAAATTTTAGGCCTTACGTGATGCTTTGTTCGCTATCCTAACTTCATATTAATTTTAGCGTAGTTTGATTGCTTTTCTTACACTCCTTGTTACAGTTTTTATAACCCCCTAAAGCCCTTTCCGTTGCCTCTGCCTTAAAGGTTTTAAATGCCTGTTTTCTTCATTTCCATTTGCTCTATTACAATCAATTCAGCCATCATGGCGGGATTTTTTATTTTTCATGTTATCTTCTTCAAGGGTATAATTTGATAGTGTAACTGTTCAGTATCCTTTACCTGGATAATACAATTATGCCCAGTTATCTCTCGCAGTATATACGGTAATACTCGTATTGACTTCTGTTCAGTTACCTCTTACCTTGATAGAGACATTTATCTCCAGTTGACATTCTGAAGAGCTGCTTTTAACCGTGCGGAAATTTGCCTTTCGAAATTAAATGTCTTTGTTAACCCAGCGCACGTTTTCCTTGTCGATACAACGTCCAAATGTCCCATCTTCATTTGGTCACTATTCTTCTTTTAACTTTATATCTATAATGCGCTCACAATGTTAGGATGTACCAAGATCCACAAAGCTCCTTTTGCTAGTAGGACCTCAACACCTGTGAAGAAAAAATTTATCCTGGCAGCAAATTCAGGGAACCATCACCTTTTTCCTTGATGGCAGTTCCACCACACCAATCAATGTCCGGGTTAATTGATCCAGCCCCCAATATGGCATACTCCCAACTTGTCAAGCCCTTTGCAACTGCATATAAGGGATCAACCTCCTCTCTGTAGCACTTTTGGCAGGCTTAGATGGACACCAACAATGACATTACCCCCTTTCCTGTTGCTAATTCCACCCTATTGCCATCCAACTTTATCATCCAATCCCAGTTATTCTTCTTTTAAATTTGGCTTCAATTAATTTTAACATTAAACACATTACTCCTCCCACTTCTTCAGCTTTTTCTTTGTCCTGCGAAACGAGGAATATCCTTATATATTTTACAGCCCACGTCGTGAGAACTGTTCAAAACCACGTTTCGCCTATACCTATTACTCATACTTGTCATTCAATGCCATAATTATCAATTCACCCATTTTGTCGATCCAGGCTGTCATCGCATTTGCAAACATACATTTTAGTTATGATCCTGTATTTATTCGTACACTTAATACAAATCCCCCCTCCCCTATGTAGCCCCACCCCCCTTTTCCACCCACCACTGGCCTATCTACACCCTGCTTTCCTCCTGGCTATTATCCCAGTGAGACTGCTAATAACCCCCCCCCCCCACCCACAAAACCTAGTTTAAATCTCATCAAACCTCTAGCCATCTTCTCCCCTAAAACAGCTGCCACCACCTCGGGGAGGTGCAACCCATCACCATCCCTACTATAAGAGCCTGTAGCCGACAGCAAAGTCTGCACCAGTTCCTCTATAACCCCAACGCCTTCTTCCTTACATCCACTCTCTTTAAGCCACGCATTAATGCTCCTAAGCTCCCGCCTGTCTCCATGCTTACACGTGGCTGCGGTAGTAATTTCTATAAACATACAAGTGTGGTTATATAGGGGGTTAAGTACTGGATTGTATTAACTAACATACAGTGTCATAGCTATACGAGGACGTGTAAGTGTTTAGTTATATCACACTCCACCTTCTTGTATGGTTATATTAGGGGTGCAGTATGGGATTGTATATATACTAACACAAGGTCATGTATCAGAGGACAGTGTCAGTGTTAGTTAACATCACACTCACCTTCTGTAATGGTTATATAGGGGGTTACAGTAACGGGATTGTATTCAACTAACACAGTGTCATAGTACGAGGACAGTGTAACGTGTTAGTTATATCACACTCACCTTCTTGTATGGTTATATAGGGGGTTACATTACTGGAAATGTATTAACTAACATAACCGTGTCATAGTATCGAGGGCCGTGTAAGTGTTAGTTATTATACACTCACCTTCTTGTATGGTTATAAGGGGTTACAGTACTGGGATTGTTTAAACTACCAAACGGTTCATAGTATCGAGGGCAGTGTAAGTGTTAGTTATATCCACTCACCTTCTTGTATCTGGTTTATATAGCGGGGTTACATACTGGGATTAGGTATTACTAACATACAGGTGTCCTAGTATCGAGGACAGGTAATGTGTAGTTATATCACACTCCATCAATCCCTCTGTGTATGGTTATAAGTAGGTGGTTAACATTCTGGATTGTCATTAAACTAACACAGTGTCATAGTAAACGGGGGCAGTGTAAGTGTTGAGTTATATCCCACTCATCTTCTTGTATGGTATATAGGGGGTTACAGTACTGGGATTGTATTTACTAACACAGTGTCATAGTTCGACGAGAGCGTGTATGTAGTGTTTACAGTTATATCACCTCACCCTTCTTGTATGTTTTATTAGGGGGTTACCGTACTGGGAATTGTATAACTAACACCGTGTACTAGTATCGAGGGCAGTGTAAGGGTTAGTTATATCACACTCATTCTTCTGGTATGGTTTATAGGGGGGTACAGTACTGGGAATTTATTACTAACATACAGTTCATAGTATCGAGGGCAGTGGTAAGTGTTAGTTAATCACCTAGACCTTCTTGTATGGTGTATATAGGGGGTTTTACAAGTACTGGGGAATTGAATTAACGGAACCACAGTGTCATAGTAATCGAGGCGTGTAACGTGTTAGTTATCACACTCACCTTCTTGTATGGTTATAGGGGTTACAGTTACTGGGATTGTTATAACCAGACCAGATCCATGTTTAGAATAAATCATTACCAATAAGGAATAGGCCTAATGGACTGGTGGTGTGATGATGGAAACTTCTTAGTATTAATGGAGAAAGAACTACGACATACATGAAACCAGGCTGTAAATGCGTACACGTATGATATGCACTTCATCAGTAACTTCAATATTCAATTTATTGCGCTGAGAAACCGCGAAACACACAAGTGTTAGAGGGCAGTGCCCCCTCCTCAGGTGTAACAAACTGCCAACAGTGAGGCTGTTATATGACATCATCTTACAAACTCGTGCAAACACACACCTCCCCTTCATTTAGGATTTAAGCAGTGAAAATAAATATAGTTCAACATCTCTCCTGTGAATAAATGACATAATAAACATTATAATTCTTCAAAATGCGTTATAATAATTTAAAACCTATTGTACATTTTTTAATATATTATGTCCAGGATAAAGGTTTCAAATTCTTTAAGTATAAGTATAGAAAAACATTGCAATGATTAAAAATACCCCTATTTCTGTCTCCATGTGTAATCTAAAATGCAATAAATATCTTAATCTTAATCAGTCTTGAGCATTAACATCCCTTGCTTGGTCATGTCCCATGGTCAATTAAAAAAGATTGCACTATGGCGTTTGGGTTTCCTGTAACAGAACGTTGTTACCTTGTCCTCTGCCGGTTTCGCCGTTATTATAAATCCTGGTATGTCAGGAAAGTTAACGGACGACTTTTATAAATATGCCCCTAGGTGTCAGGGTAACCCCTTTATTATGCTTGTACCGTCTGCATTTAACATTTTATATAAGATGTACCCTAATAAAGTTTTAATGTCAAGTATCTGTGGCGCAGCTTTCATTGATCTGATCGAGAGCCCCAGCGCAATCGGCACACGAGGAGGAGATCTCAGCCACCATTGACCTTCTGTAAACTGGTTTCATGGGTAACTAACATATTATCCAAAGGTTAGGGTACATTGGTTGATCCACGTTTTCCAATCACAGAGAGGGGGCTTGCTGCTTTTTTGTACTTAGAAATTAGCAGGTTATATAAAATACTGGTGATGACTGCCCTGTTGGGGACTCCATTAAATGAATGCCCTGTTGGGGACTCCATTTAATTAGACTGTGCCCTGTTGGGGACTCCATTTAGATATGTTATATCAGTCACTTTGACTTTACACCTTAAACGCACACTTATCTAAGGGTTGCTTTCATATTAGATTGTTCATTTGTCTGTATTATTCCCACAGCGCCATCAAGTACAAGAGGGAGGAGGAGGAAAAATCAATCTCTGAAGGGTAATGTGTGCCGGACACTGCATGGACCAGCACCATTTGTAATACACTGGAATAATTACCTTTAAAAGAACCTTCCTGGAAAAAAACCAATCAGATGCATAACTGCATTCCAATGGAGCACGAATATCTAACCTTCTACAACGAAGAACCGCTGTAAATTAAAACGCATAGAGATACGGCCATAGACCTTTTAATACCCTAACCGGACACCCACTCTCACGCCGACACAACTAGTGTCCCCTTGTGGAACGACTGTTTCCTGTTACTGTGGCAGGATCACATTGCCATGAACCAAACAAAACTGTCATTTCCTAATCCCACCAACCTTGTTTTAAACTGCCTGTCATTTTCAACCCGGTTATTATCTTCAAGTTGTGCATTCACAAGAATGGAATATTTGCCTCATTTTTAGTGATCATCGGTTTTTATGAAAAATGTTGTTTACCTACATCAAAAGAAAACCAAAAAATATACAAATGTTTTATTTTCAGAGCTTATTGATTCTAGTAGTTTCAATACACGTTTATATCCAGAATTATAATACGATTTTCATATTTTTTTATGTTTGTAGTACATCTAGTGAGATACTCTTCTCAGACGCCATGGTAGTCCAGTTTGCAGTCAAATCGTTTTGTGTGTGTGTGATACGATTTGTTTGTTGTACATTTATACATTAATCTTTCAATAGATTGGTTGGATTGTGCAGGAACGATTTGGGGGGGGCACGAGTGTGACGGCGGTCTTTGGTTCAAAATTGGTGCCAATGACAAAGTTAGAGAGGTTAGGTGAGGTCCTTAACATGATTGTAGAACTAAGAGCTAGGGGCCAAGTTATTAAAACAAGGACCCTCCAGGGTTGTTTTCAGAAATACTACCACAGCCCGGGGCTACGCCAGGGGGCAACGGGGCTTAGGAGCATTAATGCGTGGCTAAGAGGGTGTTGTTATGTTAAGGTAAATGGGGTTTGGGTTTATGGAACTGGGCAGACTTTGCTGTCGGCTACAGGCTCTTGTAGGGGATGGGTTGTACTCTACTGATGTGGGTGCAGCGTTTTTAGGGGAGAATTGGCTAGAGGTGGAGGAGATTTTTAAACTAGGTTGGGGGGGAGGGTAAGTCGGTAGCAGTCTCACTGGATAGATAGCCCACGAGAAAGCAAGGGTGTAGAATAGGCCAGGGTGGGGCAGCAGAGGGGTGGGGATAACATAGAGGGGATAGGGAGGATGTGTATTAAAGGGTGTACAAATAATTTCAGGATCATAATCTAAAATGTATGTTGCAAATGCCCGAGAAGCCTGCCGATAAAAAGTGGGTCTATGTGGAAATAATGGCATTGATGAAAGTATGATGTATTAATAGGTAGGCAGAGAAACTGGTGAACAGTTCTCACGACTGGCTATGTAAATTTAGTAAGGAATATATGCCTTTTTTGTAGGCAGGGCAGAGAAAAAGGAAAGGGGGGGAGGCGTTTTGTTTATGTTAAAAAAGAAATTGAAGCCAAATTTTAAAAGAAAGAACGCTTGTGATTGGATGATAAGTGGGGAGGGCAATATGGGTGGAATTAGGCAACCAGGACAAGGGGGTAATGTCATTGTTGTTATGTCATTAAGCCCAGCCAAATGCTAGTAAGAGAGAGGAGTCACTTCATATGCAGTTGGCAAGGCTGCAAGTTAAGGGAGTAGTATGCTCATTATGGGAGGCTTCATTACCCTAACATTGATTGGTGTGGGAACTGCATCAGAAAACAGGCGATGGAGTTCCTGAATTTGTCTCAGGATAATTTTCTCTCACAGGGTGGTGAGGTTTCCTACCTAGAAAAGGAGCTTTGGTGGATCTGGGTAATATCTAACATTGTGGAGCGGCATTAATAGATATAAATGTAAACTAGAGGGCTAGGGAATAGTGACCATGAAATAGTGGCGTTTGGAACTTTATATCGAAAGGAAACAGTGCCGCTGAGGTAACAGACTTTTTTAATTCAGAAAAGCAAATTTTCACAGGTTAAGTAAGCCTCTTCAGAATGTCAAACTGGGGATAACGTGTATATCAGGTAAAGGTTACTGAAACAGAGTGGACTGCGTTTAAGGGGTTTTAAAGCCACTTCACATCTAATTTAAAGAAGCAACAGTGAAGGGGAAGAAAAAAGGGCATTTAAAACCTTTAAGCCGAGGGAACGGAAGGCCGTTTAGGCGATTATAAAAAACTGGAAGTGTAAGAAAGCAATCCAAACTAGCTAAAATGAATGATGAAGTGCTAGGATGCTGAACAAAGATCAACTAAGCCTAAAAATGTCTTTAAGTTATATTAATAGTAAAAGATGAGGACGAGAATTTGCAACAAACATTCAATTATGGGGATAGTAGTTACGGACGGATGGCGATGAAAGCAAATGCTCACTCGATGTATAACAAAGCAAATGTCCAATATTCAAAAGGGTAGTCGTTCACACAGGCGGGTAATTACAGGCCTGTAATTATAACTTCAGGTGGTGGGGAGATCCTGGAAAGTTAATAAGGACACTGTTCTAGAGTAGTTTCAAGGACTGAATTACTAAGTAGTAACCAGCACTGGATTTAGGAGGAAAGATCTTGTCCAAAACTAACTTGTAGGCTTATGAGGAGTAAGGGTAGACATTAGCTCTGGCAAGCAGAGTAGATTTGAGTGTTACTGGCTTTTGCAACCGGCTTTGCTACACCAGTCCCCCCCATCGGCCGCTAACTGATACGCTTGGTTCATGTTGGTCTGGGGGACGTCAGTCAATTTGCGTGGATAGAAAATTGGTTAATGAACGGATGCAGAGAGAGGAGTAGATTGTTAATGGGGCCTTCATCATTATGACTTAAAGTGCTAAAGGGGGGCCACAGGGTTCGTGTTGGGTGGGAGCATTCTATTTAACTGATTTATTAATGAATTGGAAAGTGGGTATTGTCAGCAAGTTTTCTGTGTTTGCTGGACGACACAAAACTTTGTCGACCATTAAAAACTTCAGAGGATGTGCAATCGTGCAGGGGGAGCTAGAAGATTGTCACATTGGGCTGCTAAGTGGCAGATGAGATTCAATGTGATAAATGGGAAGGTGATGCATTTTGGATTTAAAAACTCCTTGTGCTGCGCTTATACTATAAATGGCTCCGTGTTAGTGAATCCCTGTTTGGAAGGGATCTTGGCGTTTTGGTGGGCTTAACAAACTTAAAGTAGCAGCAGTGCAGCGGCAACACGCCAGAGGGGCCAGCATGGTATTGTCCTTGTATAAAGCGAGGTAGGATTCAAGGGAGGGAAAATGTCCATTCTCCCTCTTTACCAAGCATTGGTAAGGCCTCATTTGGACTATGCAGTGAAGATTTGGGAATCCGGTACAAAAAAGGACATTCTGTTGAAATGTAAAGGGGTTCAGAGAGGATAACAACGTCCACTGGAAGACAGTTCCATAGCTTTACCGTTCTCACAGTGACAAACCCTTTCCCAACTTGAACCCTAAACCTTTTTTCTTCAAGTCTTAAGGGATGTCCACATGTCCTCTGACATGTTCTATTGGTGAACAATGCCCCAGATAGTTTATTGTATGGCCCGTTAATGTATTTATACACCGTAATCATATCCCCACGCAAGCGCCTTTTCTCCAGCGTACATAATTGTAACTTTTCCAGTCTCTCTTCATATTCAAGCTCCCCCAATCCCCTTATTAATTTAGTTGCCCTTCTCTGAACCCTTTCCATTTCAAAGATGTCCTTTTTGTACACAGGATTCCAAAATTGCACTGCATATTCCAAATGAGGCCTTACCAATGCTTTGTAAAGAGGGAGAATTACATTTTCCTCCCTTGAATCCATACCTCTCTTTATACAAGACAATACCATGCTGGCTCTGGCTGTTGCCGCCTAGCACTGCTTGCTACCTTTAAGTTTGTTATCCACCAAAACTCCAAGATCCCTTTCCAACAGGGATTCACTTAACACAGAGCCATTTATAGTATAAGCAGCACAAGGATTTTTAAGTCCAAAATGCATCACCTTCCATTTATCAACATTGAATTTCATCTGCCACTTAGCAGCCCAATGTGACAATCTATCTAGATCCCCCTGTAATGATTACACATCCTCTGAAGTTTGTAATGGTCGACAAAGTTTTGTGTCGTCAGCAAACACAGAAACCTTGCTGACAATACCCACTTCCAAATCATTAATAAATAGATTAAATAGAAGCGGCCCCAACACAGAACCCTGTGGCCCCCACTTAGCACTTTAGTCCATAATGATGAAGCCCCATTAACAACTACTCTCTGCATCCTGTTCATTAACCAATTTTCTATCCATGTACAAATGTGACTCCCCAGACCAACAGACCTTAGCTTATTCATTAGTCGCCTATGGGGGACTGTATCAAAAGCCTTTGCAAAATCCAAGTAAACTACATCTACTGCTATGCCAGAGTCTAAATTTCTACTTACTTCCTCATAAAAGCCAAGCAAGTTAGTTTGACAAGATCTATTCCTCCTAAATCCATGCTGTTCCAACTTATAATGTCAGTCCTTGAAACATACTCTAGAACATGTTCCCTTATTAAACTTTTCAGGATCTTCCCCACCACTGAAGTTAACTTACAGGCCTGTAATTACCCGGCTGTGAATGACTACCCTTTTTGAATATTGGAATAACATCAGCCTTTTTCCAATCCAGAGGCACACCACCGGACATGAGGGAATCAGCAAAAATAAGAAACAATGGCCTAGATAAAACTGAACTTAGCTCCCTAAGTACCCGAGGATGTATTTTATCCGGCCCAGGAGATTTATTAATATTAACCTTATTCAGTTCTTTCTGTACCATATCCTCGGTTAACCAAAGTGCACTTGAATCTTTTATACCATTTTTGCTACTATACTCTGATATCTGTACTTGGATCTTCTATAGTGTATACAGAGGGGAAAAAAATTATTCAAGACATTTGCTTTATCGCCATCCAATGTAACTAACTTATCCCCATTAATTAATGGTGCCACATTCTCAGTCCTCATCTTCTTACTATTAATATACTTTAAAAAATTTTTAGGCTTAGTGATGCTTTGTTCAGCTATCCTAACTTCATTATTAATTTTAGCTAGTTTGATTGCTTTCTTACACTCCTTGTTACAGTTTTTATAACCCCTAAAGGCCCTTTCCGTTCCCTCTGCCTTAAAGGTTTTAAATGCCTTTTTCTTCCTTTCCATTTGCCTCTTTACATCAGAATTCAGCCACATGGGCGCGGATTTATTTTTTTTACATTTATTTCTCAAGGGTATAAATTTAGATGTGTATCTGTTCAGTACCTTTACCTGATAATACATTATCCCAGTTTATACTCCATTCTGAAGAGCTGCTTTTAAACCTGGAAAGTTGTTTTTGCTTTTCATATGAAATTAATGTCTTTGTTTAAACCAGCGCACTTTCCTTTCGTAACACAGTCCTCAATGGCCCACTAGTTAGGGTCACACATTCTCTAAGCCTCCATTTACCTTTATATCTAATGCGCTCCCAATGTTAATATTACCAGATACCAGATCCACATAGCTCCTTTCTATTTGGAACCTTACAGTATAGTATAGTACAGTATAGTATAGTACAGTATAGTATAGTATAGTACAGTATAGTACAGTATAGTATAGTACAGTATAGTATAGTACAGTATTTGAGGTTGAATAAAGACATACGTCCATCCAGTTCAACCCATCTAGCAATATCCTCATTTCCTGCCTAACTGTTGATCCAGAGGAAGGCAAAAAACCCACCAAATTTATGAAGGGGGAAAAAATTCCTTCCTGACTCCAAGTGGCAATGGGAAATTTCCCTGGATCAACTCTACTTCATGTATCAATCCCAGTAACTTGTAACATTCCTTGTTTGTAGAAATTCATCCAGCTTTTTATTAAACTGACCAATGAACCTGCCATAACAACGTCCACTGGAAGACCGTTCCATAGCTTTACCGTTCTCACAGTGACAAACCCTTTCCCAACTCTACTTTATGTATCAATCCCAGTAACTTGTAACATTCCTTGTTTGTAGAAACTCATCCAGCTTTTTATTAAACTGACCAATGAACCTGCAATAACAACGTCCACTGGAAGACAGTTCCATAGCTTTACCGTTCTCACAGTGACAAACCCTTTCCCAACTCTACTTTATATATCAATACCAGTAACTTGTAACATTCCTTGTTTGTAGAAACTCATCCAGCTTTTTATTAAACTGACCAATGAACCTGCCATAACAACTCCACTGGAAGACAGTTCCATAGCTTTACTGTTCTCACAGTGACAAACCCTTTCCCAACTCTACTTTAGTATCAATACCAGTAACTTTGTAAACATTCCTTTTTTGTAAAACTCATCCAGCTTTTTTATTAAACTGACCAATGAACCTGCAATAACAACGTCCACTGGAAGACAGTTCCATAGCTTTACCGTTCTCACAGTGACAAACCCTTTCCCAACTCTACTTTATGATCAATCCCAGTAACTTTGTAACATTCCTTGTTTGTAGAAACTCATCCAGCTTTTTATTAAACTGACCAATGAACCTGCCAGCAACAACGTCCACTGGAAGACAGTTCCATAGCTTTACCGTTCTCACAGTTGACAACCCTTTCCCAACTTGAACCCTAAACCTATTTCTTCAAGTCTTAAGGGATGTCCACATGTCCTCTGACATGTTCTATTGGTGAAAATGCCCCAGATAGTTTATTGTATGGACCCGTTAATGTATTTATAACGTAACTCATATCCCCACGCAAGCGCCTTTTCTCCAGCGTACATAATTGTAACTTTTCCAGTCTCTCTTCATTTCAAAGTCCCCCAATCCCTTATTAATTTAGTTGCCCTTCTCTGACCCTTTCCATTTCAAAGATGCCTTTTTGTACAGCAGGATTCCAAAATTGCACTGCCATAGTTCCAAATGAGGCCTTACACAATGCTTGTAAAGAGGGAGAATTACATTTGTCCTCCCTTGAATCCTACCTCTCTTTATTACAAGACAATACAATGCTGGCTCTGGTGTTGCCGCCTAGCACTGCTTGCTACCTTTAAGTTTGTATCCACCAAAACTCCAACGATCCCTTTCCAAACAGGATTCATGTAACACAGAGCCCTTATAGTTATAAGCAGCACAAGGATTTTAAGTTCCAAAATGCACACCTTCCATTTATCAACATTGACATTTCATCTGCACTTAGCAGCCCAATGTGACACATCTATCCTAGATCCCCCTGTAATGATTACAACATCCGCTTGAATTTTGTAATGTCCGACAAAGTTTTTGTGTCGTCAGCAAACACGAACCTTGCGTGACAATACCCACTTTCCAATCATAATAATAGAGGCGGCCCCAACACGAACCTTGGCACCCCACTTAGCACTTTAGCCATACTGATGAAGCCCCATATACAACTAATCTCTGCATCTATTCATTAACCAATTTTTACTCCATGACAAATGTGACTCCCAAAAGAACCAACAGACCTTAGTTTTCATTAGTCGCTATGGAGTGACTGTATCAAAAAAGCCTTGCAAAATCCAAGTAAACTACTTTGGAGCTATGCCAGAGTCTAAATTTCTACTTACTTCCCTCATAAAAGAAATCCAAGCAAGTTAGTTTGACAAGATCTATCCTCCTAAATCCATGCTGGTACTAACTATAATGTCGTGCCTTGAAAAACATACTCTAGAAACATGTTTCCCTTATGAAAACTTTCAGTATCTTCCCCACCACTGAAGTACTACAGGCCTTTAAATGTACCACCGCGTTGAATGACTACCTTTTTGAATATTGGAATAAACATCAGCCTTTTTGTTCACAATCCCGAGGCACACCACAGACATGAGGGAATCACAAAAATAAAGAACAATGGCCTAGATAAAACTGAACTTAGCTCCTAAGTACCCGAGGATGTATTTTATCCGCACGGTAGATTTATTACATATTAACCTTATTCAGTTATTTCTGTACCATATCCTCGGTTAATTCAAAGGAATGACTGAATCTTTAAACATTTTAACTGTCCTATGAACTACTGATACTTGTGACTGTGTAGATTCGATCTTTAGTTGTATACACAAGGGGGAAAAAAATGTTCAAGCCATTTGCTTTATCGCCATCCAATGTAACGAACTTATCCCCGTTAATTAAATGGTGCCAACATTCTCAGTCTCATCTTGCTTACTATTAATACTCTTAAAAATTTTTTAGGCTTGCGTGATGCTTTAGTTCAGCTATCCTAACTTCATATTAATTTTAGCGTAGTTGATTGCTCTTCTTACACTCCTTGTTATCAGTTTTTATAACCCCCTAAAGGCCCTTTTCCGTCCTACTGCCTTAAAGGTTTTAAAATGCCTGTTTTCTTCTTTCCATTTGCCTATTACAATCAAATTCAGCCATCATTGGGCGCGGTTTTATTTTTATTCCATGTTATTTCTTCAAGGTGTATCAATTATGATTGTGTACTGTTCAGTACCTTTACTGGATAATAATTATGCCCAGTTATCACGACAGTATATACGGTAATACTCGATTGACTTCTGTTCAGTTACTCTTACCTGATAGATGACATTATCCCCAGTTGACATTCTGAAGAGCTGCTTTTAACCTGGGAAATTTGCTTCCGAAATTAAATGTCATTTGTCTAACGCCAGCGCACGTTTTCCTTGTCGATACAACGTCCAAATGTCCACTTTCATTGGTCATATTCTTCTATTTAACTTTAATATCTATAATGCGCTCCACAATGTTAGGATGTACCAAGATCCACAAAGCTCCTTTTCTAGTAGGAACCTCAACACCTGTGAAAGAAAATTATCCGCAGCAAATTCAGGAACCATCACCTTGTTCTTGATGGCAGTTCCACCACACCAATCAATGTCAGGGTTAATTGACAGCCCCAATAATGAGCATACTCCCAACTTGTCAGCCCTTTCAACTGCATATTAAGGGTGATCACCTCCTCTCTGCTAGATTTTGGCCAGGCTTAGATGACAGCCAACACATGAACAGTTACCCCTTTCCTGTTGCCTAATTCCACCCTATTGCCACTCCAATTTATCATCCAATCCCAGTTATTCTTCTTTTAAATTTGGCTTCAATTATTTTTAACTCTAAACACCATACTCCTCCCACTTCTCGGTTTTTCTCTCTGTCCTGCGATAACGGGAATATCCTTCTATATTTACAGCCCACGTCGTGAGAACTGTTCAAAACCACGTTTCTGCCTATACCTACTTTACATCATACTTGTCATTCAATGCCATAATTATCCAATTCACCCATTTTTGTCTTCCAGGCTCTCGCTTTGCAAACATACATTTTAGTATGATCCTGTAATTTATTCACACTTTAATACAAATCCCCCCTCACCCCTATGTAGCCCCACCCCCCTTTTCCACCCACCACTGGCCTATCTACACCCTGCTTTCCTCTGGGTCTATTATCCCAGTGAGACTGCTATAACCCCCCCCCCCCACCCCAAAAACCTAGTTTAAATCTCATCAAACCTCTAGGCCATCTTTCCCCCTAAAACAGCTGCACCACCATCGGCTGAGGTGCACCACAGTCACCATCCCTACTATAAGAGCCTGTAGCCGACAGCAAAGTCTGCACCCGTTCCTCTATAACCCCAAACCCTCTTCCTTACATCCACTCTCTTTTAGACACGCATAATGCTCCCTAAGCTCCGCTGTCTCCATACTTACACGTGCTGCGTAGTATTTCTAAAACACTACAAGTGTGGTTATATAGGGGGTTACAGTAACTGGGTTGTATTAACTAACATACAGTGTCTAGCTATAGAGGAACCGGTAAGTGTTAGTTATATCCACTCCACCTTCTTGTATGGTTATATTAGGGGTGCAGTACTTGGATTGTATTAACCTAACACAAGGTGTCATAGTATCCAGAGGACAGGTACAGTGTTAGTTATAATCACACTCACCTTCTTGTAATGGTTTATATAGGGGTGTTTACTAGTAACGGGATTGTATTAACTAACACAAGTGTCATAGTATCGAGGACAGCTGTAAGTGTTAGTATATCACACTCACCTTCTTGTATGGTTTATATAGGGGGGTGTACATTCTGGAAATTGTAATTAACTAACATAAGTGTCATAGTATCGAGGGCACGTGTAAGTGTTAGTTATATAAACACTCACCTTCTTGTATGGTTATATAGGGGGTTACTACGGACTGGGATTGTATTAACTACCACAGGTGTTCATAGTATCGAGGGCAGTGTAAGTGTTAGTTATATCCACTCACCTTCTTGTATTGGTTTATATAGGGGGTACATACTGGGATTAGTATTAACCTAACATACAGGTGTCTCAGTATCGAGGACAGGTAAGTGTAGTTATATCACACTCCAATCAATCCTGTGTATGGTTATAAGTAGGTGGTTAACATTCTGGGATTGTCATTAAACTAACACAGTGTCATAGTAATCGGGGGCAGTGTAAGGTGTTAGTTATATCCACACTCATCTTCTTGTATGGTATATAGGGGGTTACAGTATGGGATTGTATTTTACTAAACACGTGTCATTAGTACGAGAGAGCGTGTATGAGTGTACAGTTATATCACACTCACCCTTCTTTTGTTTTATTAGGGGTTACCAGTACTGGGAATTGTATTAACTAACCGTGTACATAGTATCGAGGGCAGTGTAAGGGTTAGTTTATCACACTCATTCTTCGTATGGTTATATAGGGGGTACATACTTGGGAAGTTTATTACTAAACCAATACAGGTGTCATAGTATCGAGGGCAGTGTAAGTGTAGTTAATCACACTAGACCTTCTTGTATGGGTATATAGGGGGTTTTACAGTAACTGGGAATTGTATTAACGAACACACAGTGTCATAGTATGAGGCAGTGTACGTGTTAGTTATCACACTCACCTTCTTGTATGGTTATAAGTGGGTTACAGTACTGGGATTGTATAACCAGACCAGATCCATGTTTAGATCAAATCATTCCAATAGGAATAGGCCTATGGAACTGTGTGTGTGATTTGGATGGAAACTTCCTTAGGTAATTAATGGAAGAAAAGAATACGACAACATGAAACCAGGCTGTAAATGGACAGTAGATAATGACTTCATCAGTAACTTCAATATTCAATTTAATTGCGCGATGTAACCGCGAAACACAACGTGTTAGAGGGCAGTGCCCCCATCTCAGGTGTAACAAACTGCCAACAAGTTGAGGCTTTTATATGACATCATCTTACAAAACCTGCAAAAAACACCTCCCTTCATTTAGGGAATTTAAGCGTGAAAATAAATATAGTTCAACATCACCCTGTGAAGAATATACATAATTAAACATTATAATTCTTAAAAATGCGTTATAATCATTTAAAACCTATTGGACATTTTTTTAATATATTATGTCCACGGATAAAGGTTTTCAAATTGCTTTATAGTATAACGTAAAAAAAACATTGAATGAATTAAATAATAAACCCTATTCTTGTCTCCATGTGTAATCTAAAAATGCAATAAATATCTGAATCTTAATTCAGTCTTGAGGCATTTAACATCCCTTGCTTGTTGTCAGTCCCATGGTCAATTAAAAAAAGATTTGCACTAGTGGCTTGGGTTTCCTGTAACGAAAGTTGTTACTTTCCTCTGCCGGTTTCGCCGTTTTATAAATCCTGGTATGTCAGGAAAGTTAACGGAACGATTGTTATAAATATGCCCCTAGGTGTCAGGGTAACCCCTTTTATTATGCTGGTAACCGTACTGCATTTAACACATTTTATATAAAGATGTACCCTAATAAAGTTTTAATGATCAAGTATCTGTGGTGCGCAGCTTTCTTGATCGTTGATCGAGTAGCCCCAGCTGCAATCTGCACACACGAGGGAGGAAGATCTCAGCCACCATTGACTACTCTGTAAACTGGTTCATTGGGTAACTAATATTATCCAAAGGTTGGGTACATTGGTTGATCCACGTATTTCCAATCACAGAGAGGGGGCTTGCTGCTTTTTTGTACTTAGAAATTAGCAGGTTATATAATACTTGAGTGATTGATGCCCTGTTGGGGAATCCATTTAAATGATGCCCTGTTGGGGACTCCATTTATTAGACTGTGCCTGTTGGGGACTCCATTTAATATTATATCATCAGTCACTTGACTTCTCACCTTAAACGCACACTGTATCTAAGGGTTTGCTTTATATAACTAGGATGTTCATTTTCTGTATAATTCCCACAGCGGCAATCAAGTACAAGAGGGCAGGAGTGAGGAAAATCAATCTCTGAAGGGTAAGTGTGATGCCGGACACTGCATGGACCAGCACCATTTGTAATACAAACTGGAATAATTACCTTTAAAGTTACCTTCCTGGGAAAAAACCAATCAGGTGTAACTGCATTCCAAGGAGGCACGAAATATAAACCCTTGTACAACGGAAGAACCGCTGTAAATTAAAACGCATAGAGATACGGCCATAGACCTTTTATACCCTAAATACCGGACAACCCACTCTCACCCGACACCAGACTAGTCCCCTTGTGGAACGGACTGTTCCTGTACCTGTGGAGGATCACATTGCCCATGATACCAAACAAAACTGTCATTTCTAATCCACCAAACCTTGTTTTAACTGCCTTTCATTTTCAACCCGTGGTTTATCTTGCAAGTTGTGCATTCACAAGAATGGAATATTTGCGCACATTTTTAGTGATCATCGGTTTTTAATGAAAAATGTTGTTTACTACATCAAAGAAAACCAAAAAATATACAAAGTTTTATTTTCAGAGCTTATTGATCTAGTAATTTCAAATACGTTTATATCCAGAATTATAATACGATTTTCACTATTTTTTATGTTTCGTTAGTACATCTAAGTGAGTCTCTCCAGACGCCATGGTAGTCCAAGTTGCATCAATCTGTTTTGTGTGTGTGTGTACGGATTTGTTTGTGTACATTTAACATTTAATCTTTCAATAGATTGGTGGATTGTGCTAGAACGATTAATGGGGGGGGACCGAGTGGACCCGGTCGGTCTTTGGTTCAACATTGGTGCCAAGACAAAGTTAGAGAGGTAGGTGAGGTCCTTAACATGATTTGTCTAAGAGCTAGGGGCCAAGTTATAAAAGCCAAGACCCTCCAGGGTATGTTTTCAGAAATACTACCACAGCCCCGGGCTACGCCAGGGGCAACGGGAGCTAGGAGCATTAATGCGTGGCTAAGAGGGTGGTAGTGTAAGGTAAATGGGGTTTGGGTTTATTGAACTGGGCAGACTTTGCTGTCGGCTACAGGCTCTTTAGGGGGATGGGTTGTACTCACTGATGGTGGTGCAGCGTTTTTAGGGGAGAATTGGCTAGAGGTTGGGGAGATTTATTAAACTAGGTTGGGGGGGAGGGTAAGTGTTAGCAGTCTCACTCGGATAGATAGCCCACGAGGAAAGCAGGGTGTAGAATAGGCCAGTGGTGGTGGCAGAGAGGGGTGGGGTAACATAGAGGGGATAGGGAGGATGTGTATTAAAGCTGTACAAATAAATTTCGGATCTAATCTAAATGTATGGTTGCAAATGCCGAGAAGCCTGCGATTAAAGTGGGTGCTAATTGGAAATTATGGCATGAAGAAAGTATGATGTATGTAATAGGTATGGCAGAAAACGTGGTGAACAGTTCTACGATGGCTGTAAATTTAAAGGAGATATTGCCTTTTTTGTTACGGCAGGGCAGAGAAAAAAGGAAAGGGGAGGAAGGGTTTTGTTTATGTTAAAAAGAAATTGAAGCAAATTTTAAAAGAAGAGACGCTGTGTGATAGGATGATAAGTGGGGAGGGCAATATGGGTGGAATTAGGCAACAGGAAAGGGGGTAATGTCATTGTTGTGTATGTCATCAAGTCCAGCCAAATGCTAGTAAGTAGAGAGAGCTTAGTCACACTCATATGCAGTGGCAAGGGCTGCAAGTTAGGGTGGTAGTATTGCTCATTATGGGAGGCTTCCAATTACCCAACATTGATTGGTGTGGGAACTCCATCAGAAAAAGGCGATGAGTTTCCTGAATTTTCTGCAGGATAATTTCTCTCACGGGTGGTGAGGTTTCCTACCTAGAAAAGGAGCTTTGTGGATCTGGTATATCTAACATTGTGGAAGCGGCATTATAATAGATATAAATGGTAAACTAAGGCGTAGGGAATAGTGACCATGAAATGTGGCGTTTGGACTTTATTTCGAAAGGAAAAGTGCGCTGGGTAACAGACTTTTTTAATTCAGAAAAGCAAATTTTCACCAGGTTAAAAGCACTCTTCAGAATGTCAAAGGGGATAAGATATCAGGTAAAGGTACTGAAACAGAGTGGACTGCGTTAAGGGGTTTTAAGCCCACTTCACCATCTAATTTAAAGAAGCACAGGAAGGGGAAGAAAAAGGCATTTAAAACCTTAAGCCGAGGGAACGGAAGGCCGTTTAGGCTGATGATAAAAAACTGGAAGTGTAAGAAAGCAATCAACTAGCTAAATGAATGATGAAGTGGGATTCTGAACAAAGATCAACTAAGCCTAAAATGTTTTAAGTTATATTAATAGTAAAAGATGAGGACGAGAATTTGCACAGAACATCATATTATGGGGATAAGTAGTTACGGCGGATGGCGATTAAAGCAAATGTCACTCGATGTAAACTAAAGCAATGTCCAATATTCAAAAAGGGTAGTCGTTTCACAGCGGGTAATTACAGGCCTGTAATTAAACTTCAGTGGTGGGGAAGATCCTGGAAGTTAATAATGGAACATGTTTCTAGAGTAGTTTTCAAGGACTAGACATTATAAGTAAGTAAACCAGCAGGATTTAGGAGGAATAGATCTTGTCCAAAACTAACGTTAGGCTTTTATGAGAGTAAGTGGTAGAATTTAGCTCTGTCATAGCAGATAGATGTTGAGTTTACCTTTGGACTTTTTGACCGGCTTTGATACCCGTCGCCCCTAGGCCGACACTGATAGCTTCGGTCATGTTGGTCTGGGGGGACTCTGTCACATTTGACGTGGATAGAAAATTGGTTAACGAACAGGATGCAGAAGAGAGTAGTTGTTAATGGGGCTTCAGTCATTATGACTAAAGTGCTTAAGTGGGGGCCACAGGTTCTGTGTTGGGTGCGCATTCTATTTATCTGATTTATTAATGAATTGGATAGTGGGTATTGTCAGCAAGTTTTCTGTGTTTGCTGACGACACAAAACTTTGTCGACCCATTAAAACTTCAAGGATGTGCATCGTTGCAGGGGGATCTAGAAGATTGTCACATTGGGACTGCTAAGTGGCAGATGAGATTCAATGTGATAATGGGAAGGTGATGCATTTTGGAATCTTAAAAATCCTTGTGCTGACGTTATACTATAAATGGCTCGTGTTAGTGATCCCTGTTGGAAAGGGATCTTGGCGTTTTGGTGGGCTAACAAACTTAAGGAGAGCAGGCAGGCGGCAACACAGCCAGAGGGTGCCAGCATGGTATTGTCTTGTATAAAGGAGAGGTATGGGATTCAAGGGAGGGGAAAATGTCCATGTCTCCTCTTTACCAAGCATATGGTAAGGCCTCATTTGGAATATGCAGTGACATTTTGGGAATCCGGTACAAAAAAGGACATTCTGTTGAAATGTAAAGGGGTTCAGAGAGGAGTATAGTACAGTATAGTATAGTATAGTATAGTACAGTATAGTATAGTATAGTACAGTATAGTACAGTATAGTACAGTATAGTATAGTACAGTATAGTACAGTATAGTACAGTATAGTACAGTATAGTACAGTATAGTACAGTATATTATAGTATAGAATAGTATAGAATAGTATAGTACAGTATAGTACAGTATAGTATAGTACAGTATAGTATAGTACAGTATAGTACAGTATAGTACAGTATAGTATAGTATAGTATAGTACAGTATAGTATAGTATAGTATAGTACAGTATAGTAGTAGTATTTGAGGTTGAATAAAGACATATGTCCATCCAGTCCAACCCATCTAGCAATATCCTCATTTCCTGCCTAACTGTTGATCCAGAGGAAGGCAAAAAACCCACCAAATTTATGAAGGGGGAAAAATTCCTTCCTGACTACAAGTGTCAATGGGAAATTTCCCTGGATCAACTCTACTTTATGTATCAATCCCAGTAACTTGTAACATTCCTTGTTTGTAGAAACTCATCCAGCTTTTTATTAAACTGACCAATGAACCTGCCATAACAACGTCCACTGGAAGACAGTTCCATAGCTTTACCGTTCTCACAGTGACAAACCCTTTCCCAACTTGAACCCTAAACCTTTTTTCTTCAAGTCTTAAGGGATGTCCTCGTGTCCTTTGACATGTTCTATTGGTGAACAATGCCCCAGATAGTTTATTGTATGGCCCGTTAATGTATTTATACACAGTAATCATATCCCCACGCAAGCGCCTTTTCTCCAGCATACATAATTGTAACTTTTCCGGTCTCTCTTCATATTCAAGTTCCCCCAATCCCCTTATTAATTTAGTTGCCCTTCTCTGAACCCTTTCCATTTCAAAGATGTCCTTTTTGTACACAGGATTCCAAAATTGCACTGCATATTCCAAATGAGGCCTTACCAATGCTTTGTAAAGAGGGAGAATTACATTTTCCTCCCTTGAATCCATACCTCTCTTTATACAAGACAATACCATGCTGGCTCTGGCTGTTGCCGCCTGGCACTGCTTGCTACCTTTAAGTTTGTTATCCACCAAAACTCCAAGATCCCTTTCCAACAGGGATTCACTTAACACAGAGCCATTTATGTTTCTCAGCCGTTCTGGGAGTTTAGCTATAGTGGGATGTCTCGCATGTGCTACATCCCGGAGTAGCCTCTGTGCTAGTGGGGATGTTTCAGCTCTGGGATAGTGGGGAGTTCTCAGCTCTGCTATTGGGGATGTGTCTCAGCTCTTGTTAGTGGGGATGTGTCTCAGGCTCCGTGTTAGTAGGGGGATTGTTCTCAGCTCTGTGATAGTGGGGATTTCTCAGCTCTGCTTGCAGCTGGGGATGTACTCAGCTATGGTGATAGTGGGGAGTTCTCAGCTCTGTGCAAGTGGGGGTTACTCAGCTCTGATGTTAGTGGGGATGTTATCAGCTCTGGTGTTAGTGGGGATGTTCTCAAGCCTCTTGTTTGGTTAGTGGGGATGTTCATCAGCTCATGCTGTTAGTGGGGATGTTGCTCAGCTCTGTGCTAGTGGGGATGTTCTCAGCTTGTGCTAGTGAGGATGTTCTACAGCTTGTGCTAGTGGGGATGTTCTATCTTCTTAGAGTATAGCTCTGTGTTTTGGGGTGTTCTCAACTCTGTGCTAGTGCGGAGATGTTCTCAGATCTGTGTCTAGTGGGGAAGTTCTCAGCTCTGCTGATTAGTGGGCGGAGTTCTCAGACTCTGTGCCTAGTGGGATTTGTTATCTACTCTGTGCTAGTGTTTCTACAGCCGTGTATATGTGGTGTACTTTAGCTCTGTGTCCTAGTGGGGATGTTATCGTCGGGAGCTCGCTGCAGTTGGCGCGATGTTCCAAGCCTCTGTGTTAGTGGGGATGTTACAGCTTGTGCTAGTGGGGATGTTCTAAGCTCATGGTGCTAGTGGGGAGTTTCTCAGCTCTGTGTGCTAGTGGGGATGTTCTTAGCATCTGAGTGGATCATGATGTTAGTGGGATGTTCTTCAGTCGTCTATGGATGTTCTAGCCCTATCCCTGGGGATGTTCTCAGCCATTGTGGTACGTGGGGATTGTTTCTCAGCTCTGTGTGTTAGTGGGGAGATGTTCTCAGCCTGTGTTAGTGGGGATGTTCTCAGCTCAAGTTGTGTAGGGGGGAAGATGTTTCTCGCCATTGTGTCTAGGTGGATGTTCTCAGCTCTGTGTGTTAGTGGGATGTCTCAGCTCGTGTTAGTGGGGATGTTCTCAGCCCTGTGTATGGTGGGGATGTTCTCAGCCTCTGATGTAGCTGGGGATGTTCTCAGCTCTGTGTTAGTGGGGATGTCTCACTACCTGTGTTAGTGGGGATGATTCTCAGCCTCGTGTTAGTGGGGATGTTATCGACTCTGGTTAGTGGGGATGTCTCAGCTCTGTTGTAGTGGGGGTGTTACTAGAACAGAGCTACTGTGCTAGTGGGGCCATGTTCTAGTGTTGCTAGTGGGGATGTTATCAGCTCTGTGTTAGTGGGGATGTTTCAGCTCGTGTTGTTAGTGGGGATTTCGTGTCGTAGGCGAGCTCACTCTGTGCTAGTGGGGAGATGTTCTCAGTTCTGGTGTAGTGGGGATGTATCCACTGTGCTAGTGGGGATGTATTAGCTCTGTTATGTGGGGATGGTTCTCAGCTCTGTGTTAGTGAGGAGTGCCTGTGCAATGCCAATCGTGCTGTATAGTGGGGATGTTTCACCTATGATGCCTAGGGGGACTATCTCAGCCATTGTGCTAGTGGGTTCTAGCGTTGCTAGTGTTTCAGCTCCTGTGTTGTGGCGGATGTTTTCCAGCTCTTGCTAGGGGTATGTTCTAGCTCTGTGGGCTGAGGGGATGTTCTCAGCTCTGTGTTAGTGGGGATGTTCTCAGCCTCTGTGTTAGTGGGATGTTCTCAGCCTAGTGTTATGGGGATTGTTCTAGCTCTGAGCATAGTGGGGATGTTTAGACTTGTGATTGTAGTGGGGACATGTTCTAGCTCTGTGTTAGTGGGGATGTTACTCTTTTGGGGGAGTCTCATCGTGTATAGTGGGGGATGTTTACTCAGACCTGAGTCTAGTGGGATGTTCATCAGCGCTGTGTAGTGGGGATGGTTCTCAAGCTCTGTGTGTTGTGCGGGGATGTTCTCAGCTCTGTGTTCAGTGGGGATTCTCAGCTCTGTGTAGTGGGGATGTTCTGCTAGGTTGGGGACTGGTTCTCAGCTACTGTGCTAGTGGGGATGTGCTAGACTCGGTGTTAGTTGGAGGATGTTCTCAGATCTGTGCTAGTGGGGAGCCTAGCTGTGTTTTCGGTTTCAGCTCTGGAGTTAGTGGGATGTTTCTCAGCCTCTGTGATAGCTGGGGATGTTCCAGCTCTGATCAGTGGGATGTTTCAGCTGTGCTGGGTTTCCAGCTGCAGTGGGGATGTTCTCAGCCTCTTGTGCTAGTGGGGATGTTCTCAGCCTCGTGATAGTGGGATGTTCTAGCAGCATGGGGAGTGTTTAGACTGGCCATAGTGCGGGATGTTCTCAGCTCGCTGTGTAGTGAGGGAGCTTCTCAGCGTGCACTGTGTAGGGGGATGTTCTCAGCTCTGTGCGATAGTGGGCGAGTTCTCAGCTTGTCTAGTGGGGGTGTTCTAGCTCTTGCTATGTGGGGATGTTCATCAGTCTGTGCAGTGGGGATGTTCTCAGCTCTGTTGTGGATGTCTATCGTGAGTGGGATGTTCTCAGCTCTGTGTTAGTGGGGATGTTCTCAGCTCTGGATGGGTTACGGTTGGGGGATGTTTCAGCTCTGTAGCTAGTGCGGGAGTTCTCAGACTCTGTGCTAGTGGGATGTTCTCAAGCTCTGTGCTTAGTGGGAGTCAACTAGCTTGTCAGTGTGTTATCAGCCTCTGTGATACTAAGTGGGATGTTCTCAGCTCTGCTGATAGTGGGAGTTCTCAGCTCTGTGCTAGTGGGGATGTATCTCAGCCTGTGCTGTGGGGACCCTGTTCAGACTCTGTGCTAGTGGGGATGTTCTCAGCTCTGTGCCTTAGTGGGGATTGTTCTCAGCTTGTGTAGTGGGGATGTTCCAGCTCTGTGTTAGTGGGGAATGTTCTCATCTCTGTGCTAGTGGGGATGTTATCAGCTCTGTGATAGTGGGGATGTTCTCAGACGTTAGGTTCGTTGTAGTGGGGATGTTCTCAGCTCATGCTGCTAGTGGGGATGTTCAGCTCTGTGTAGTGAGGATGTTCTCAGCTCTGTCTAGTGGATGATTGCCTTCTAGTGTTCTCAGCTCTGTAGCTAGTGGGGATGTTCTCAGCTCTGTGCTAGAGTGCGGATGTTTGACAGCCTCTGTTGATACGTGGGGATGTTCTCTCAGCTCTGTGCTAGTGGGGATTTTCTCAGCCCTCTGTGCACAGTGGGATGTTCAAGCTCTGTGCTATAGGGATGTTGCTCAGTCTAGTGCTAGTGGGGATGTTCTCAGCTATGTGATTAGTGGGGATGCCTTCTCAGCTCTGTGCTAAGTGGAATGTTATCAGATAGTGACTGTGGGGGATGTTTATAAGCTAGCCCCTTCAGTGTGGCTGGGGATGTTCTCCCCACGCTCGCTGCCCTTGCTGGGCCAGATGTCTCAGCCGTCTGTGACTCCGTCAGTGCGGACCGATGTTCCTCAGCTCTGTGCTAGTGGGGTGTTATAGCCTCTGTGTCTAGTGGACGCCCGCCATGTTCTCAGCTATGTCCCGTAGTGGGATGGATGTTCTCAGCTCCCTGTGCTAGTGGGGCATGCTTCTCAGATCCCGTCGTGCCTGTGGGATGTTACTCAGCTCTGTGCTAGTGGGGATGTTCTCAGCTCTTGATGTTGGGGTATGTCTCTAGCTCGGTGTAGTGGGGAATTTTCTCAGCTCATGTGTAGTGGGGATTGTCTAAGCTATGTTGTTTAGTGGGTGGGATGTTCTCAGCTCTGTGTTAGTGGGGATGTTCGTCACTTGGGCCGGATGTGTTGCTCCCCTCCGTAGGGGATGTCAGTCAGTTGCGATAGGAAGTTCCAGCTCGTGTACCGTTAGTGGGGATGTTCTCAGCTCTGGTTAGTGGGGATTGTTGTCAGCTCTGTGTTAGTGGGGATGTTCTGCCTGTGTAGTGCGGAGTCTATCTGAGTTAGTGGGGATGTTCTAGCCCTGTGTAGTGGGGATGTTCTCACTTGGCATGTTCTAAGCTTGTGCTAGTGGGAATGTTCTCAGCTCTGTGATAGTGGGGATGTTACTCTTCTTGACTGCTCTGTGCTAGTGGGATGTTATCTTAGCTCTTGCTTAGTCGGGGATGTTACTCACCCGGGCATGAGTGTCTCAGATGCTTAGTGGGGTGCCTGTAGGGGATGTTCTGCAGCTCTGGTAGTGGGGATGTTCTCAGCTCTTGTTGATAAGGGATGTTCCAGCTCGTGCCTAGTGGGATGGTTCTCAGCTCTGTGCTATGGGGATGTTCTCAGTCTTCTGGGGATGTCTCAGCCTTGTGTGGGTGTTATCAGCTCTGTGTAGCTGTGGGGATGTCCAGTCTTGCTTAGGTTCTGTCTGTCTAGGATTTCTCGCTCTGTGCTTGGAGTTCTCGGACCTCGGTTAGGGGGTGGATTTCTCAGCTCTGATTGCCTAGTGGGGAATGTTCTAGCGCTGGCTAGTGGCGGATGTTCTCTAAGCTCTGTGTTAGTGGGGATGTTATCAGATCTGCTGTAGTGGGGAGTTCTCAGCTCTGTGTTATCCTAGTGGGATGTTATCAGCTCTGTGCTAGGGGTGATGTTATCAGCCTGTGTGAGTGGGGATGTTCTCAGCCTGTGCTAGTGGGGATGTTCTCAGCATCTTATGCTAGTGGGGATGTTCCAGTCTGTCGTAGTGGGGATTTCTCGCTCTGTAGTAGTGGGGATGTTCTCAGCTCTGTGCTAGTGGGATGTCTCAGCTCTGTGTAGTGGGGAGGATGTTCTCAGCTCTGTGCGTATATTTGTAGGGGAGTCTGCTGTCTTGGCTCAGTCTGTGCTAGGGGGATGTCTCAGCTCTGTGCTCTGTGCTAGTGGGGATGTTCTCAGTCTGTGATAGTGGGGGATGTTCTCAGCGTCTGTGCTAGTGGGGATGTTCTCAGCTCTGTTGTTAGTGGGTATTGTTCTCAGCTCGTGTGTTAGTGGGGATGTTCTCAGCTCTGTGTTAGTGCGGATGTCTCAGCTCTGGTTAGTGGGGATGTCTACAGCTCTGTGTTAGTGGGGAGTTCTCAGCTGTCAATTTCAGCTCTGTGTAGTGGGGAGTTCTTCAGCTCTGTGTTAGTGGGGATGTTCTCGCTCTGTGTTAGTGGGGATGTTTCAGTCTGTGTTAGTGGGGATGTTCTCAGCTCTGGTTGTGGGGAGGTTCATCAGCTCTGTGTAGTGGGGATGTTCTCAGCTCCTGTGCTAGTGGGGATGTCTCACGCTCTTTGGTAGTTGGGGATGTCTCAGCTCTGTGTGCCTGGGATGTTTCAGTCGGCTATGGGGTGTTCTCAGCTCTGTGCTAGTGGGGATGTTATCACCTCTGTGCTGTGGGATTCTGCTGTGGGTAGTGGGGTTCTTCAGCTCTGTGTTCTGGGGATGTTTTCAGCTACTGTGCTAAAGTGGGGGGATGTTCTCAGCTCTGTGCTAGTGGGGGGATGTTTAAGCTCTGTGCTATGGGGGATGTTCTCAGCTTGTGCAGTGGGGGATGTTCTCTTCCTCTGTGTAGTGGGGATGTTTCTCAGCTCTGTGCATGGGGAGTGTCTCAGCTCTGTTGCTACGTGGGGATTTCTACAGCTCTGGCTAGGGGCCGCTGTGTATGGGTTCTTCAGCTCTGTGACTAGTGGGGATGTTCTAGCTCTGTGCTAGTGGGGTGATTCTCAGCTCTGTTGCTAGTGGGGATGTTAGCTCTTAGGGGAGTTAAAGCTCTTGTGCTTAGTGGGGATGTTTCAGTCATGGTATGGGATGTTTTCAGAGTGCTAGTGGGAGGTCTTTGTCTTTTTCTCAGCTCTGTGTTAGTGGGGATGTTCTCAGCTCCTGTGCGGTGGGATGTTCTGTCGGTGAGTGGAGGTTCTCATGCTCTGTGCTAGTGGGATGTTAGCGTGCTGGAGCTCGCTTGCTAGTGGGGATGTTCTCAGCTTCTGGTAAAGTAGTGGGGATGTTCTCAGCGTCTGTGTAGTGGGATGTTCTCAGCTCTGTGTAGTGGGGATGTTCTCGCTCTGTGCTAGTGGGATGTTATCAGCTCTGGTGCTAGTGGTGTTTCAGCTATGTGCTACTAGTGGGGATGTTCTAAAGCTCTGTGCTAGTGGGGGGTCTGACCTCGTTGTGGAGTCTCAGCTCTGTGTAGTGGGGATGTTCTTCAGCTCGTGCTAGTGGGGATTTCTCAGCCTGTGCTAGTGGGGTGGATCAGGCTCTTCGTGGTGTTGCAGCTCGTGTTAGTGGGGATTTCTCAGCTCTGTGCTAGTGGGGATGTTCTCAGCTCTGTGTTAGTGGGGATTCTCTGATTTGTGCTATGATGTTGCTGGCGGGGTGTCACGTAGGGGTGTCTCAGCTCTGTGCTAGTGGGATTGTTCTCAGCTCTTAGTAGTGGGGATGTTCTCAGCTCGTGATAGTGGAATGTTTCAGCTCTGTGTGTAGGGGGATGTTCTAAGCTATGCTCTAGGGGGGATGTATCTCAGCTTGTGCTACGTGGGGGATGATTCTCAGATCTGTGCTTAGTGGGATGTTCTTCAGATCTTGTGCTATGGGGATTTCTCAGCTCTGTGCATGGAGTTAGCGGTTGGGGGATGTTCACAGCCTGTGGTATAGTGGGGATGTTCTCAGCTCTGTGCTAGTGGGGATTTATCAGCTATGTGCTAGTGGGGATGTTCTCAGCTCTGTGATAGTGGGGATGTTCTCAGCCTGTTGTAGTGTGGGATGTTCTCAGCCTCTGTGCTCTAGCTGGGATGTCTCACCCTCTGTGGCCTAGTGGGGATGTTCTCAGCTCTGTGCTAGTGGGGATGTTCTCAGCTCTTGACTAGTGGGGATGTTCTCAGCTCTGTGTAGTGGGGGATGTTCTCAGCTCTGTGCTAGTGGGGATGTTCTCAGCCTCGTCTAGTGGAGTCTATGTAGTGGTGTCGAGCTGTAGTGGCGAGTCTCAGCTCTGTGTTAGTGGGGGGATGTTCTCAGCTTGTGTAGTGGGGATGTTCTCGGCTCTGTGCAGTGGGGATGTTCTCGGCTTCTTCTAGTGGGATTGTTCTCGGCTCTGCTAGTTAGTGGGGATGTTTCTCGGGTCTGTGCTAGTGGGATGTTTCTCGGCTCTTGCGTGGGGGTTGTCTCCGCTCTGTTGCTAGTGGTGTTCTCAGCTCTGTGCTAGTGGGGATGTTCTCAGGCTCTGTGCTAGTGGGGATGTTTCAGCTCTGGCTAGTCTCAGCTCTGTGCTAGTGGGGATGTTCTCAAGCTCTGTGTTAGTGGGATGTTTCGTCCGTATGTCAGCTGGTGCTAGTGGGATGTTCTCAGCTCTGTGCAGTGGGATGTGCTCAGCCTGTGCTATGGTGTCTCAGCCTTTGCAGGGGGATGTTCTGCGCGGTGCTTAGTGGGACTGTTCTTCGCTATGTGCTATGGGGATGTTCTCAGCTCTGGTGATAGTGGGGATGTTTCGTAGTCTGTGTAATGTTGGGATTATCGCTCTGTGATAGTGGGATTGTTCTCAGCATGCAGTGGGGATGTTCTCGACTGCTAGGGGCGAGTTCTCAAGCTCTGTGCTAGTGGGGATGTTCTCAGCTCCTGTGCTAGTGGGGATGTTCATAAGCTCTGTGCTGTGGGGATGTTCTCAGCTCTGTGCTGTGGATGTTTCATGCTTGTGTAGTGGGGATGTTCTCAGCTGGGCTAGTGGGGAGTGTTCCAGCTCTGTGGAGTGGGGAGGTTCTCAGCTCTGTGTTAGGGGAGATGTTCTCAGCTCTGTGTATGGGGATGTTATCGCTAGGTTCTCAGCTGGATAGGGCGGATGTTCTCAGCTCTGATCTAGTGGGCGATGTTTCATCTTGTAGGGGAGTCTCGTAATGTGTTAGTGGGGATGTTCTCGAGCTCTGTGTTAGTGGGATGTTCTCGCTCTGTGTTAGTGGGGATGTGCTCGGCTCGTGGCTTAGTGGGGAGTGTTCTTCAGCTCTGTGTGGCTAGTGGGGAGGTTCTCAGCTATGTGTTAGTGGGATGTTCTAGCTCTGTGTCTAGTGGGATGTATCCAGCTCTGTGCTTAGTGGGATGTTCTCACGCTTCTGTGTAGTGGGGATGTTCTCGCTTATGTTGTAGTGGGGATGTTTACGCGCTCATGTTGCTAGTGGGGATGTTTCAGCTCGTTACGTTAGTGGGGATGTTCAATCTAGATATGTGTTAGTGGGGATGTTCGTCGTCTGTGTCTAGTGGGATTTGTTCTCGCGTCTGTGATATGGGGCCCGGATCTGTGTCTAAGTCTGGGGATGTCATATGTGAGGGGGATGTCAGCTCTGTGTAGTGGGGATGTTTCTACAGCTTTGGGCTGTGGGGATGTTTAAGCTCTGATGGCTAGTGGGGATGTCTCTAGTCTGTGTTTAGTGGTGATGTTCATCAGTCTCTGTGCTAGTTGGGATTGTTCTCCGCTCTGTGCATAGTGGGGATGTTTCAGCTCTGTGCTAGTGGGGATGTTCTCAGATTCATGTGCTAGTGGTGGATTGTTCTCAGACTCGTGCTAGTGGGGATGTTCTCCAGCTCGTGCTAGTGGGGAGGTTCTCAGATCTGTTGTTTGTGCGGGGATGTTCTCAGCTCTGTGCAGTGGGGATGTTCTCAGCTCTGTGCTGTGGGAGTTCTCACCTCTGTGCTAGTGGGGATGACTCTCGCTGTTAGTGGATTTAGCTTGGTGTTCCAGCTGGGGGCGGTATGGGGTGTTCTCACCTCTTGCTAGTGGGGATATCTCAGCTCATGTGCTAGGGGTGGGGATGTTCTCAGTCTGTGCTAGTGGGGATTGTTCTCAGCTCGTGTTAGTGGGGATGTTATCACCTCTGTGCTAGTGGGAGGATGTTCTCGGGCTCTGTGGTTAGTGGAGATGTTTCTCGGCATCTGTGTTAGGGGATGTTCTCGGCTCTTGTTAGTGGTGATGTTCATCAGGCTCTGTGCTAGTGGGGATGTTCTCGGCATCTTGTGTGAGGAGGGATGTTCTCAGCTCTGTGCTAGTGGCTGATGTTCTCGCTCTGTGCTATTGTGGGGATGTTCTCGCTCTGGCTAGTGGGATGTTCTCAGCTCTGTGCTATTGTCTAGCTGGAGATGGTGTTAGCTCTGTGTCTGGGTTAGTGGGGATGTTCCAGCTCGTGGAGGCGTGTCGGGGATGTTCTCAGTCTGGCTAGTGGGGAGTTCTTCACTCTGTGCTAGGGGGGATGTTCAGCTCTGTGTAGTTGGGGATTCTCACTCTTGCTAGTGGGGATGTCTCAGCTCGTCATAGTGGGGATGTTTCAGCTCTGTGCTAGTGGGATGTTTTCACTCTGTTGCTAGTGGGAGATGTTTCGCTCTGTGCTAGTGGGGATGTTCTCGGCTCTGTGTAGTGGGGATGTCTCGGTTGTGCTGTGGGGGGAGGTCTCTCGAGCTCTGGTTATGTGGGGATGTTCTCAGCTCTGTGTTAGGGCGGATGTCTACTCTGTGTAGTGGGGATGTTGGTCTTCACTCTGTGCTGGGGGATGTTCTCACGCTCGTGCTAGTGGGGAGTTCTCAGCTCTGTGTAGGGGGTAGATGTTCAGCCTGTGCTAGTGGGAGTGTTCTCATGGCATGGAATGTCTGGTTGTGTTAATGGGGATGTTCTCGGCTCTGTTTTAGTGGGGATTTCTCGGTGTGTGCGTAGTGGGGAGTGTCTCGGTTCTGTTGTGTGGGGATGTTCTCGGCTCAGCGCTAGAGTGGGGATGTTCTCAGCATGCGCATGATGCCGGCTTGCGAGTGGTGTTCTCAGCTCTGCGCTAGTGGCGGATGTCTCAAAGCTCTTGCGCTATGATTTATCGGATGGTGGATGTTCTCACTCGGCTTGTGATGCTCGGCTTGGAGTGGGATGTCTCACGCTCTGGTGAGGGGATGTTCTCGACCTCGGGCTAGTGGGGGGTCGGAGCTGCTTTGCTAGTGGAGGATGTTTCAGTCGGTGTAGGGGGATGCTCGCTCTGTCGTGGAGTTTCCTGTGCTAGTGGGGAGTTCTCAGCTCTGTGTCTAGTGGGGATGTTCTAAGCTCTTGCTGTAGTGGGGAATGTCTCAGCTACTGTGCTAGTGGGGATGTTCTCAGCTCTGTGCTAGTGGGGATGTTCTCACTCTGTGCTGTGGGAGTTCTCAGCCGTGCTTGGTGTTACTTGCTAGTTGGGGATGTTCTCACTCGCGGATTTCTCGCTCTGTCTAGTGGGGAGTTCTCACCTCTGTGCTACGTGGGGAGTGTTCTCAGCTTGGTGCTAGGGGGATGTTCTAACCTCTGTGCTAGTGGGATGTTCTCAGATCTGTGCTGTGGGATGTTCTCAGTCTGTGTAGGGGGATGTTCTCACCTCTGTGCTAGTGGGGATGTTCTCGGCTTCGTGTGTTAGTGGGATGTTCTCAGCTCTGTGTTTAGTGGGGATGTATCTAGCTCTGATGCTAGTGGGGATGTTCTCAGCTCTGTGCTAGTGGGGATTGTCTCAGGCTCTGTGTATAGTGGGGGGATGTTCTCGGCTCTGTTGCTAGTGGGGGATATTTCGCGTCTGTGTTAGTGGGGATGGGTTTAACCTCTGTGCAGTGGGATGTCTAGCTCTGTCTAGATGGGGATGTCTCAGCATCACTGTGCTCTAGTGGGATGGTTTCGGCTTGTGTTGCAGGGTTTGATGACCCCACAGCTTGTGATCTAAAGGGTGGTGGGCAGTCCAAACAATTAAATACTGATCGGTGTGTGTTGGCTTTTTTCTGTAAACACCTCTACTTCCAGTTCTACCATCTCCCTGACTTCTACCAAGGCAGTCAGAAAGCGTTTTGTGTTTGTATTTTCTTGTAATTGATGTTTGAGTTTCCACGCAGAATTAATGTTGTTCTGTGAAAGCCTGTATTGCCTTCTGGTGGATTTTAACCCAGGTGTATCATACCTATCTGAACGTGGCTTGGGGTGCTATGCCTTAAGGTTTAAGCGCCTGTGTTTCTACCTCCTCCATGTAAAAGGTTGGCACACAATAGGTGAAACTGAGATCCCATAGCACATCCCATGTTTTTGCTTATGAATTTATCCCGGTTTTATTTGAAATAGGTGGTTATTCAGGCACAAGTCCAGTAAGGAACAACACCCTGTCTGGGTTGGATCGAGTTCTGCTGGTAAGGTGCCATCTGGCCTAGCCGTTTTCTCACCAGCGTCAACAAGCCTCCTTGTGGGGTATACAGTGATGAAGAGAGAAGTACATATAGGACACATAGTTTTTCTAAACGAGTACTATATTTCAATCTGGTTGGTTAAATCTGTGAGGTTGGATGTGATGCAGAGAACTTCCCACCAAAGGGGTCCTAAGATGTTAGCTAGATGATTTTCACCTTGTATGTTACAGAGTTGATGCTGCTGGATATGGCTTAGTGGGCCCCCTTCCTATTGTATCGTTTGGGAGTCAATTAGTGCAGGGATGTGCTCACAGGGGGGTAGAGGCCGATGATACATTGCTCGGTCAAGGCTTTATCACTTTTGAAGCTGTTGTAGTAAGTCTATGACTCTTCTTAGTAAACGGCCTGGTGGCATCCCTGTTAAAGCATCATTATTTGTGTGTACGGCCAGGAGCATGGTCAACCTTCCAACTCATGGTAGTCTGAGGTGTGAGTACCCACTGGCATTCTCCCTTGCCTTGCCGGTTAGTGGTGAGGTGATACTGGAATCTTTTGAGGGATGTTTGTTAAGGCTCTTCTGTCCCTATGTGGTCAGGTTGATGAAGGAGGTTATCCCTGGCCTAAGGCTTGCCAGATACCGTAGCAAAGTTGTTCTGCTCACTCTGGGGACCTTATTTTTGGATTTGAGGCTTCTGGTGACTGCTATAATGATACACCACAGGATGGCTTTAGGATGATGGCCAAAAATTGAATCCCTTTGCAAGGACTTCCATTTCCGGCGGGGTCAGGGTCCTGTGAGACAAGTCTCTCACCCATTCTCCTTGTTGATGGAAAGTGACACTCCCTCCTTTTGTTCATCCAAGTTGGTAGCTTGTTCTCATTTGGGGCTGTTCTGGGAGACCAGAACAAGATTCTCTATTCGTAGCTCCATAGCACGTGTCACTGAAAGACAGGAGTCCATAGCTTTACCGTTCTCACAGTGCCAAAAAACCCTCTTCCCACTTCTACTTTATGTATTCAATACCAGTAACTTGACATCTGGTTGTAGGAAACTCATCAGCATTTTTATTAAACTGACCAATTAACCGCCCATAAAACGTTCCACGGAGAAGTTCCATAGCTCTGACCCATTCTCACAGTGACGAAAACCCGTGCCCCAACCTTACTTGTATAGAGCAAACCAGTAACTTGTAACATTCCTTGTTTGTAGAACTCATCAAGCTTTTTTATTAAACTGACCAGCAATGAACCTGCTAACAACGTTCCACGGAGAGACAGTTCCATTATCTTTACCGTTCTTTACAGTGACAAAACCATTCCCAAACCTACTTGGATGATCAATACCAGTAACTTGTAACATTCCTTGTTTGTAGAAAATCATCCAGCTTGTTTATTAAACTGACCATGAACTGCCCAATAACAACGTCCACTGGAAGGACCGTCAAGCTTTACCGTTCTCACAGTGACAAACCTTTCCCAACTCTTACTTTATGTATTCAATCCAGTAACTTGTAAATTCCTTGTTTGTAAGAACTTCATCCAGCTTTTATAAACTGACCCACACCTGAAACCTGCATAAACAAAGTCCACTTGGAAGACAGTTCACAAGCTTTTTACTCGATTCGCACAGTGACAAACCCCTTTCCCAACTGCTACTTTATGTACAATCCGAGTAACCTTTGTAACATTCCTTGTTTGTAGAGAAACTCATCCAGCTTTATTAAAAATGACCAATGAACTGCCATTCAACAACGTCCACTGGAAAGACGTTCACATAGTTTACCGTCTCCACACCCACACACTCACAGTGATAAACCCAAACCTCTCTCACCCCACACTCTACTTTTGTATCAATACCAGTAAATTGTACATTCCCTTGTTGTAGAAACTCATCTCAGCTTTTATTAACTGACCAATGACCTGACATTAACAACGTCCACTGGAGACAGGTTCCATAGCTTCCGATTCACAGTGACAAAACCCTTCCCAACTATGACTTATGGATCAATACCAGTAACTGAACCGATTCCTTGTTGATGAAGAAAAAACTATCCCAGCTTTTATTAAACTGACCAATGAACCTGCCCATTAACAACGTCAACTGGAAGACCGTTCCATAGCTTTACCTTCTCACAGTGACAAACACTTTCCAACTCACTTTAGTATCAAACCAGTAACTTGCTAAAATTCCGTGTTGGTAGTAGAAAACTCATCCAGCTTTTTATTAAACTGACAATGAAACCTGCTATGACTTCTGTTCAGTACCTTTACCTGATAATACATTATCCCAGTTGACATTCTGAAGAGCTGCTTTTAACCTTGGGAAATTTGCTTTTCCGAAATTAAATGTCTTTGTTAACCCAGCGCACGTTTCCTTTCGATAACAAAGTCCAAATGTCACTTTCATGGTCACTATTCTTTATACCTTTATATCTATAATGCGCTCCACAATGTTAGATATTACCAGATCCAACAAAGCTCCTTTTCTAGTAGGAACCTCAACCACCTGTGAAAGAAAATTATCCTGCAGCAAATTCAGGAACTCATCACCTTTTTCTGTGATGGCAGTTCCACCACACCAATCAATGTCAGGGTAATTGAAGCCCCCCATAATGAGCATACTCCCCAAACTTGCAGCCCTTGCCAACTGCATATGAAGTTGACTCACCTCCTCTCTGCTAGCATTTGGCGGCTTATAGGAGACACCAACAATGACATTACCCCCTTTCCTGTTGCCTAATTCCAACCCAATTGCTCCACTTTATCATCCATATCCCCAGTTATCTCTTCTTTTAAATTTGGCTTCAATTATTTTTAACATAAACACATACTCCTCCCACTTTCCTTTTTTCTCTGTCCTGCGTAAACGAGGCATATCCTTCTATATTTACAGCCCAGTCGTGAGAAACTGTTCAAACCACGTTTCTGCTATACCTATTACATCATACTTTTCATTCAATGCCTCATTTCCAATTCACCCATTTTGTCATCCAGGCTTCTCGCATTTGCAAACATACATTTTAGATTATGATCCTGTAATTTATTCGTACACTTTAATACAAATGCCCCCCTATCCCCTATGTTAGCCCCACCCCCCTTTCCACCCACCACTGGCCTATCTACACCCTGCTTTCCTCCGGGCTATCTATCCCAGTGAGACTGCTAAACACCCCCCCCCCCCCCCCAAAACCTAGTTTAAAATCTCCCCAACCCTCTAGCCATCTTCTCCCCTAAAACAGCTGCACCACCATCAGTGAGGTGCAACCCATCACCCATCCCTACTAAAGAGCCTGTAGCCGACAGCAAAGTCTGCCCAGTTCTCTATAAACCCCAAACCCTTCTTCCTTACACCACTCTCTTAGCCACGCATTAATGCTCCTAAGCTCCCGCTGTCTCCATAGCTTAGCACGTGGCTGCGGTAGTATTTCTGAAAACACTACTAAGTGTGGTTATATAGGGGGTTACAGTACTGGGATTGTATTAACTAACATACAGTGTCATAGTATCGAGGACAGTGTAAGTGTTAGTTATATCACACTCACCTTCTTGTATGGTTATATAGGGGGTTGCAGTATGGGATATGTATTAACTAACACACAGTGTCATAGTATCGAGGACAAGTGTAAGTGTTAGTTATATCACACATCACCTTCTTGTATGGTTATATAGGGGGTTACAGTACTGGGATTGTATTAACAACACACAGTGTCATAGTATGAGGACAGTGTAAGTGTTAGTTATATCACACTCACCTTCTTGTATGGTTATATAGGGGGTTACATTACTGGGATTGTATTAACTAACATACAGTGTCATAGTATCGAGGGCAGTGTAAGTGTTAGTTATATCACACTCACCTTCTTGTATGGTTATATAGGGGGTTACAGTACTGGGATTGTATTAACTAACACACAGTGTCATAGTATCGAGGGCAGTGTAAGTGTTAGTTATATCACACTCACCTTCTTGTATGGTTATATAGGGGGTTACATTACTGGGATTGTATTAACTAACATACAGTGTCATAGTATCGAGGACAGTGTAAGTGTTAGTTATATCACACTCACCTTCTTGTATGGTTATATAGGGGGTTACATTACTGGGATTGTATTAACTAACACAGTGTCATAGTATCGAGGGCAGTGTAGTGTTAGTTATATCACACTCATCTTCTTGTATGGTTATATAGGGGGTTACAGTACTGGGATTGGATTTACAAACACAGTGTCATAGTATCGAGGACAGTGTAAGTGTTACGTGTATATCACACTCACCTTCTTGTATGGTTTATATAGGGGGTTACAGTACTGGGATTGTATTAACTAACACAGTGTCATAGTATCGAGGGCAGTGTAAGTGTTAGTTATATCACACTCATCTTCTTGTATGGTTATATAGGGGGTTACAGTACTGGGATTGTATTAACTAACATACAGTGTCATAGTATCGAGGGCAGTGTAAGTGTTAGTTATATCACACTCACCTTCTTGTATGGTTATATAGGGGGTTACAGTACTGGGATTGTATTAACTAACACACAGTGTCATAGTATCGAGGACAGTGTAAGTGTTAGTTATATCACACTCACCTTCTGTGTATGGTTATATAGGGGGTTACAGTACTGGGATTGTATTAACCAGACCAGATCCATGTTTAGTATAAATCATTAACAATAAGAATAGGCTAATGGAACTTGTGTGTGATGTATGGAAACTTCTTAGTATTAATGGGAAAGAAACTACGACATGAAACCAGGCTGTAAATCGGGACAGTATATATGAACTTCATCAGTAACTTCAATATTCAATTTATTGCGCTGAAACCGCGAACACACAACGTTTTAGGAGGCAGTGCCCCCATCCTCAGGTGTAACAAACTGCTCAAAAGTGCAGGCCTTTTATAATGACATCATCTTACAAACCGTGCAAAAAACACCTCCCCTTCATTTAGGGAATTAAGAGTGAAAATAAATATAGTTCAACATCATCCTGTGAAGAATATTACATAATAAACATTATAATTTCTTTAAAAATGCGTTATAATCATTTAAAACCTATTGTACATTTTTTTAATATATTATGTCACAGGATAAATGGTTCAAATTCTTTATAGTATAAGTATAAAAAACATTGATGTATTAAAAATAACCCCTATTTCTTGTCCATGTGTAATCTAAAATGCAATAAATATCTTATCTTAATCAGTCTTTGAGCATTAACATCCCTTGTGCATGTCCCATGGTCAATTAAAAAAAGATTCACTAGATGGCGTTGGGTTTCCTGTAACCAGAAAGTTGTTAACTTTCCTCTGCCGGGTTTCGCCGTTTTATAAATCCTGGTATGTCAGGAAAGTTAACGGACTTTTATAAATATGCCCCTAGGTGTCAGGGTAACCCCTTTATATTGCTGTACCGTCTGCATTTACACATTTTAGATAAAGATGTACCCTAATAAAGTTTTAATGTAAGTATCTGTGGTGCTGCAGCTTTCCTTGATCTTGATCGAGAGCCCCAGCTGCATCTGCACACAGAGGGAGGAGATCTCAGCCACCATTGACATATCTGTAAACTGGTTCATTGGGTAATCTACATATTATCCAATCAGGGTACATTGGTTGATCCACGTATTATCCAATCACAGAGAGGGGGGCTTGCTGCTTTTTGTACTTAGAAATTCAGCAGGTTATAAATACTGTGTTAGACTGCCCTGTTGGGGACTCCATTTAAATAGACTGCCCTGTTGGGGACTCCATTTAATTAGACTGCCCTGTTGGGGACTCCATTTAAATATTTATCCAGTCACTTTGACTTCTCCTTAAACGCACACTGATCTAAGGGTTTGCTTTCTATTTTGTTCATTTTCTTGTATATCATCCCCACAGCGGCCAATCAAGTACAAGAGGGCACGGAGGAGGAAAATCAATCTCTGAAGGGTAAGTGTGGACACTGCATGGACCAGCACATTGTAATAACTGGAATAATTACCTTTAAACCTTCCTGGAAAATAACCAATCAGGATCTAACTGCATCCAAGGGAGCACGAAATATTAACCTGTACAACGACAGAACCGCTGTAAATTAAACGCATAGAGATACGGCCATAGACCTTTTATACCCTTAATACACAGGACAACCCACTCGCACCCGACACAGACATAGGTCCCCTGGAACGACTGTTCCTGTACATGTGGCAGGATGCACATTGCATGATACCAACAAAACTGTCATTTCTAATCCACCAACCTTGTTTTACTGCCTTTCATTTCAACCCTGGTTTATCTTTCAAGTTTGTTGCATTCACAAGAATGGAATATTTGCCATTTTAGTGATCAATCGGTTTTTATTGAAAAATGTTGTTTACCTACATCAAAGAAAACCAAAAAATATACAATGTTTTATTTTCAGAGCTTATTGATTCTAGTAAGTTCAATACAGTTTATATCCAGAATTATAATACGTTTTCAATATTTTTTATGTTCGTACATCTATAGTGTATCTCTTCTCAGTCGCCATGTAGTCCAAGGTTTGCATTCAATCTGTTTGTGTGTGTGTGTAGGATTTGTTTGTGTGACATTTTAACATTTAATCTTTCAATAGATTGGTGGATTGTGTAGACAGATTATTGGGGGGGCCGAGTGTGACCCGGCGGTCTTGGTTCACATTGGTGCCAATGACAAAGTTAGAGGAGGAGGTGAGGTCCTTAAACATGATTTCTAAGAGCTAGGGGCCAAGTTAAAAGCAAGGACCTCCAGGGTAGTGTTTTCAGAAATACTACCACAGCCACGGGCTACGCCAGGGAGGCAACGGGAGCTTAGGAGCATTAATGCGTGGCTAAGAGGGTGGTGTAAGGAAATGGGGTTTGGGTTTATTGAGAACTGGGCAGACTTTGCTGTCGGCTACAGGCTCTTTAGTAGGGATGGGTTGTACCTCACTGATGGTGGTGCAGCTGTTTTAGGGGAGAATGTGGCTAGAGGGTTGGAGGAGATTTATAAACTAGGTTTGGGGGGGAGGGTATTAGCAGTCTCACTGGGATAGATAGCCCACGAGGAAAGCAGGGTGTAGATAGGCCAGTGGTGGGCAGAAAGGGGGGTGGGGCTAACATAGGGGATAGGGAGGCATGTGTATTAAAGTGTACAAATAAATTACAGGATCATAATCTAAAATGTATGTTTGCAAATGCGAGAAGCCTGCCTGATAAAGTGGGTGAATTGGAAATTATGGCATTGAATGAAAAGTATGATGTAATAGGTATGGCAGAAACGTGGTTGAACAGTTCTCACGACTGGGCTGTAAATTTAGAAGGATATGCCTTGTTTAGGCAGGGCAGAGAAAAAAGGAAAGGGGGAGGAGTATGTGTTTATGTTAAAAAAGAATTGAAGCCAAATTTAAAAGAAGAGATAGCTGGTGATATGGATGATAAAGTGGAGGCAATATGGGTGGAATTAGGCAACAGGAAAGGGGGTAATGTCATTGTTGGTGTCTGCTATAAGCCGCCAAATGCTAGTAGAGAGGAGGTGAGTCAACTTCATATGCAGTTGGCAAGGGCTGCAAGTTTGGGGAGTATGCTCATTATGGGAGGCTTCAATTACCCTAACATTGATTGGTGTGGTGGAACTGCCATCAGAGAAAAAGGCGATGAGTTCCTGAATTTGCTGCAGGATAATTTTCTCTCACAGGTGGTTGAGGTTCCTACTAGAAAAGGAGCTTTGTTGGATCTGGTAATATCTAACATTGTGGAGCGCATTATAGATATAAAGGTAACTAGAGGCTTAGGGAATAGTGACCATGAAATAGTGGCGTTTGGACTTTATCGAAAGGAAAAGTGCGCTGGGTTAACAGACTTTTTTAATTTCAGAAAAGCAAATTTTCACAGGTTAAAAGCAGCTCTTCAGAATGTCAACTGGGATAATGTATTATCAGGTAAAGGTACTGAACAGAAGTGGACTGCGTTTAAGGGGATTTTAAGCCACTTCACATCTAAATTTAAAGAAGCAAATGGAAGGGAAGAAAAAGGCATTTAAAACCTTTAAGGCCGAGGGAACGGAAAGGGCCTTTAGGGATTATAAAAACTGGAAGTGTAAGAAAGCAATCAAACTAGCTAAAATGAATGATGAAGTTAGGATAGCTGAACAAAGCATCACTAAGCCTAAAAAATGTTTTAAGTATATTAATAGTAAAAAGATGAGGACCGAGAATGTTGCACCATTAATTAATGGGGATAAGTTAGTTACGGAGGATGGCGATAAAGCAAATGTCCTCGATGTATAACTAAAGCAAATGTCCAATATTCAAAAAGGGTAGTCGTTCACAGCCGGGTAATTACAGGCCTGTAAGTTTAACTTCAGTGGTGGGGAAGATCCTGGAAAGTTTAATAAGGGAACATGTTCTAGAGTATGTTTCAAGGA
>JAACNH010000668.1:111185-160417 GCA_019447015.1 Hymenochirus boettgeri
TACTATACTATACTCTACTGTACTATAATATACTATACTGTACTGTAATATACTACACTATACTATACTATACTCTACTGCACTATACTATACTGTACTATACTATACTGCACTATACTATACTGTACTGTACTGTACTGTACTGTACTATACTATACTGCACTATACTATACTGTACTATACTATACTGCACTATACTATACTGCACTATACTATACTGTACTATACTGTACTGTACTATACTATACTCTACTGTACTGTAATATACTATACTGTACTGTAATATACTACACTGTACTATACTATACTCTACTGTACTGTACTATACTATACTGTACTGTAATATACTACACTATACTATACTATACTCTACTGTACTATAATATACTATACTGTACTGTACTATACTGTACTATAATATACTATACTGTACTGTAATATACTACACTATACTATACTATATTATACTGTACTATACTATACTGTAATATACTATACTCTACTGTACTATAATATACTATACTGTACTGTAATATACTACACTATACTATACTATACTCTACTGTACTATACTGCACTATACTATACTGTACTATACTATACTGTACTATACTGTACTGTACTGTACTGTACTGTACTGTACTATACTGCACTATACTATACTGCACTATACTATACTGCACTATACTATACTGTACTATACTATACTGCACTATACTATACTGTACTGTACTGTACTATACTATACTCTACTGTACTGTAATATACTATACTGTACTGTAATATACTATACTGTACTGTAATATACTACACTATACTATACTATACTGTACTGTAATATACTACACTATACTATACTATACTCTACTGTACTATAATATACTGTACTGTAATATACTGTACTGTACTGTACTGTACTATACTGTACTGTAATATACTATACTATACTATACTATACTCTACTGTACTATAATATACTATACTGTACTGTACTATACTGTACTATATTATACTGTACTGTACTGTACTATACTATACTGTACTGTAATATACTACACTATACTATACTATACTCTACTGTACTATACTATACTGTACTATACTGTACTATACTATACTGTACTATACTATACTATACTATAGTATAATATACTATACTGTACTGTACTATACTGTACTATACTATACTGTACTATAATATACTATACTATACTATACTGTACTATAATATACTATACTGTACTGTACTATACTGTACTGTAATATACTACACTATACTATACTATACTCTACTGTACTATATTATACTGTACTTTACTATACTATACTGTACTATACTATACTGTACTATACTATACTGTACTATACTATACTGTACTGTACTATACTATACTGTACTATAATATACTGTACTGTACTGTACTATACTGTACTGTACTATACTGTACTATACTGTACTATACTGTACTGTACTATACTATACTATACTGTACTATATTATACTGTACTGTACTATATACTATACTGTACTATACTGTACTGTACTGTACTATACTGTACTATACTATACTATACTATACTGTACTATATTATACTGTACTATACTGTACTGTACTGTACTATACTATACTCTACTGTACTATAATATACTGTACTATACTATACTGTACTATATTATACTGTACTATACTGTACTGTACTGTACTATACTATACTCTACTGTACTATAATATACTATACTGTACTGTAATACACTATACTATACTATACTCTACTGTACTATATTATACTGTACTGTACTATATACTGTACTATACTGTACTGTACTAGATATGTATAAAGGTTCCCCTGTATCCACAGTTGTGTGGGACAATTGTCTGGGATGTTGGAGTGCGCTCTATGTATTACCTCATTGCGGTCTCGTATGGCCATATTCACAGACAAGTGTGTGTTTGTCAGTGAGCTGTTCCGACCTTTTGGAAAATGTTTGTGTACCAGATAACATATTTGTTGTTTAAACAAAAGATCATTTGTGGGTTCACTTGCATTTCCCTAGTATATCTCCCAAGGCAATCGATTGATTTTGGGCCAGGTAGTCGGATTTCAATATTCTGGATCTTTGTTATCCTGGTGGGAGCAGTGATTTACCTTCTAATGGGCGATTGGTGAGGGATTATTTTGTTGCCTGTTGTAAGGTGCCCCTATCTCTGTACTTAATACCAAGGAATGTAAATTTAGTGGAGCGATGAGGGAATCTTCCATTACCCATATTGGGGTGTTCCCTGTGTAGGTATTGCTGCTTGATACTACCTATATATCTACATAGATATATATTCAGGCAAAGCCACTCCCCCTCTAGATTTAGGTTGTTGTGATATAAATTTGCTGGTTCTGTAATGGGATCAATGATTGGCTCATAAGAAATAGTGGGAGGTATCGGAATGGATATAGTATCTGCGATATATTTGAGGTTATGCCACTTTTCCATATTTGTAATCAAACTTTGGATTCAGGGGGGATAATTTTCTTGATCAAGTGTTTCAGATGTAAGTGGGATTCATCCTTTTTCTATTGGGTTTAGTTGAAAATTTGATTTCTAATTTATTGATAAGTTTTAAGCCTTATAATGGAGAGATCATTTGTAATGCATTATATAAGTTAGGTAGAGAGGTTAGAGGATTATTCATCATTACCAATAAATCGTCTGTAAATAGACAAACTCGATGTTTTGTGTTTCCTATCTGGAAGCCAGTAATTCCTGTATGTTCTCTAAGCATCTGAGCCATTGGCTCCATTGCCAGAACGAACAAACCTGGGGTTGTCAATTATGTACCCTGGAAAGTCCCAATTAGCATATCACAGCCAAGTGTTAGGGACCTTCTGAATGCAAGGTGTGGATGCATTGTGGCTAAGAGGAACGCCCAGAGTAAGGTGTCAAAACAGCATTGTACATGGCAGACAGTTGGTGTCGAACCCCCCCACCTCTATTTAGGCTTGGTTTCTTTATTTTCACATAAATGGCCTCCTTAACACCTCTCTTGAACCAGTCACGTTCCTTCGCCAGTATGTTAACATTACAATCTTCAAAGGTATGTCCTTTATCCTTAAGATGCAGATACACGGCTGAGTCCTGACCCGAGGAATTGGCTCTTCTGTGCTGGGCCATGCGTTGATGCAGTTGCTGTTTGGTCTCCCCCACATACAAATCAGAGCATTCTGCACTGCACTGCGTATATGATGTCACTGCACTGTGTATATGATGTCACTCGTCACTGCACTGCGTATATGATGTCGCTTATCTTGTGTTTCGGTATTGTGTCTTTCGGATGTACCAATTGTTGCCTCAGTGTGTTGTTCGGTTTAAAGCAGACAGGGATACGATGTTGTTAATTTCTCGGAGACCCCTGCTACATATGGGATGACCATGTTCTTTCTCCTGTCTTGCTTTTCCCCTTCACTGTTGGTATTCGTGTTATTTTCTTTCCTTCTACTTCTTTTGACAAAGGCCCAGTCTGGATATCCACAAGTTTTAAGGGCTCCTCTGAGATGTTTCATTTTTTTAGCCTTCGCCTCTGTGCTAGTGGGGATGTTCTCAGCTCTGTGTTAGTGGGGATGTTCTCAGCTCTGTGCTAGTGGGGATGTTCTCGGCTCTGTGCTAGTGGGGATGTTCTCGGCTCTGTGCTAGTGGGGATGTTCTCGGCTCTGTGCTAGTGGGGATGTTCTCGGCTCTGTGCTAGTGGGGATGTTCTCGGCTCTGTGCTAGTGGGGATGTTCTCGGCTCTGTGCTAGTGGGGATGTTCTCGGCTCTGTGCTAGTGGGGATGTTCTCGGCTCTGTGTTGCAGGGTTCTGATGACCCCCAGCTTGTGATCTAAAGGGTGGTGGGAGTCAAACATCAAATACTGATCTGTGTGTGTTGGTTTTCTGTAAACCTCTACTTCCAGTTTACCATTCTCCCTGACTTCTACCAAGCAGTCCAAGAAAGCCAGTGTGTTGTTTTGTATCTTCCCTTGTACATTTGATGTTTGGTCTACCGCGTTGATGTGTTCTGTGAAGGCTTGTTTTTTGTATCTTTGATTCAGCAGCGAGCTGGGACGATAGTCGGCTATCCTGGTTTTTCTCGTACAGTTATGGATATGTTAAATAATTCTTTTGGAGTTACATCCATCATTTTGTCAGCTAATGTAGTGAGGTATGGGGTGAATGTGGACCCTCTGCACCTAGGAATCATGTAGAAGCTGGAGGCTACACTTTCTGGTATCTCTGGTCCAGTGCTTGAGAAACATGTAGCACACATGTTTTGTTGAAATAAAGATACCTTGTTTCACAGCTTGGAGTCTGTGCCATCTGTAAGCCACACGTGTACCTCCATTGATCCGTATTAGTGAGGTATGGGGTTAGAATAGGTTACATCCAGGCGCTTTATGAGAGGGTAATTATTTTATAACTAATATATGGTTATGTTAGTGCTCCTAGAAATTGTTGGGTTTTCAGGTTGGAATTGTGGGGTTTGGAGTAGAAAGTGTGAAAGGCTTCATATATTTTTGTTTGATTTGCAGTTTTCTAGTCCATTTGCCATTCTGATTCTATGTACTTCAGTGGCTTATTTTCCTTTTTAATTAGCAAAAGGGCAATCCGCTTTATTCCATCTAGTATAGTGGGAGTACCTATTCCATCTAGTATAGTGGGAGTACCTATTCCATCTAGTATAGTGGGAGTACCTGTTCCGTCTAGTATAGTGGGAGTACCTGTTTTCCGTCTAGTATATTGGAGTACCTGTTCCGTCTAGTATATTGGGAGTACCTGTTCCGTCTTAGTATAGTGGGAGTACCTGTTCCGTCTCTGTATAGGGGATACCCTGATTTCCGTCTAGTATAGTGAGTACCTGTTCCAGTCTAGTATAGCTGGGAGTACCTGTTCTCTAGTATAGTGGGAGTACCTGTTCACGTCTAGTAAGTGGGAGTACCGGTTCCGTCGAGTATATGGGATACTTTCCGTCGAGTATAGTGGTAGTACCTGTTTTCCGTCTGTATAGTGGGAGTACCTTCGTCTAGTTCGTGGGGCCGTCCGTAGTATATTGGAGTACCTGTTCCGTCTAGTATAGTGGTAACCTTTTCCGTCTATATAGTGGGAGTACCTTGCCGCCTAAGTATAGTGGGATTACCTGTTCCGCCTAGTAATACAGTTGTGGAGACCTGTTCCGCCTAGTATAGTGGGAGTACCTGTTCCTGCCTATTATGTGGGGTAGTGAGTAACCCTGTTTCCGCCGTATATATGGGAGTACCTGTTCCGCCTAGAAGTGGGAGTACCTGTACCGCCTAGTATAGTGGGAGTACCTTTTTCCGCCTAGTTATGGGAGTCCTGTTCCGCCTATTAGATGGGGTACCTTGATTCCGCCTAGTATAGTGGGAGAACCTGTTCCGCCTAGTATAGTGGGAGTACCTGTTCCGCCTAGTATAGTGGGAGAACCTGTTCCGCCTAGTAGAGTGGAGTACCTGTTCCCGCCTAGTATAGTGGAGTACCTATTCGCCTACTTCGAGTAGTGGGAGTAACCTGTTCCGCCTAGTATAGTGGGAGTACCTGTTTCCGCCTAGTATAGTGGGAGTACCTGTTCCGCCTATATAGTGGGAGTACTGTTCCGCCTATTATGGGAGTACCTGTTCCGCCTAGTAATAGTGGGAGCTGTTCCGCTAGTATGTGGGATACCTGTTCCGCCTAGTATAGTGGGAGAACCTGTTTCCGCCTAGTATAGTGGAGAACCTGTGTTCCGCCTAGTAATAGTGGGAGTACCTGTTCCGCCTAGTAGGGGAGTACCTGTTACCGCCTAGTATGGTGGGAGTACCTGTTCCCGCCTAGTATATGGGAGTACCTGTTCCGCCTAGTTAGTGGGAGTACCTGTTCCGCCTAGTATAAGTGGGAGTACCTGTTTCCGCCTAGTATAGTGGAGAGAACTGTTCGCCTAGTATAGTGAGTACCTGTTCCGCCTAGTATTGGGAGTACCTTTCCGCCAGTTAGTGGGTACCTGTTCCCCTATATAGTGGGAGTACCTGGTATCTCTGTGTATATAGTTTTATATAGAAGTTTTCCATCTTTATGGATTGATGTGGTTGACATTAAGTAAAGAGTAGTTCACTATAACATTATAAAACTGTGTGACACGGAGTCATATACTGGCTGATTATTTGAACCATCTGTTAACCAGGTATAGTAGGGAAAGGATATTATATAGACGGGGAGGGGAAATGGCATAAGATCATTTTTTAGCATAGTCATACATTAATATGTTTTATATACGTTTCATTCATCTGTATTTTGCATGCTGAACAGGGTGAATGTGTCAGTTTTGGTGAGGTTAGAGTCCAGCCCTTGTCAATAGCTTGATCCTTTTGTTTGCTTAAGCGCTCAGCGTTTTTCTCTTGGTCAACCATCACCTGGTCGCCTATCGTCCGGGTCTGTTTGTCAGATCAGATCATGTTTTTCCTATCTCCAAAATATCAGTTTCTTAGAGGTTTCCATGGCGCTGCCAATCCTTGTTTCATGATTGTTCCAGTAAGTATCATAAGGATTGTACCTGTGTCCTGTCTCCTATCATTGAGGTCCATGTGGGAGGTAGGTAGCGAGGTTTTTTTACCATTGTAGGTATAATTCAATCAATGCGGTTTCCGAAGCCATTTTCTCTGTAGATTAGTTGTTGTTTTTAGTTGAACTCCGGGATTTCGTCAGGTTTTCAGCAGGCGTAGATAGACTGTTAGTCATCGCGTCTGCCAAATTCATTGCTCACGGGAGCACCCTCCATATTTGCCATTTTAACCATCTTGGGGTTATAGCCAATCAGGATATTTTTAATTCAGGTGTAAACTGCATCCAATGGAGGACTAATTAAACTCTGAACGTGAAACCCCTGTTAATTAAAACACCAGACACCGATAAATCCCCGTAGAGTAGACAGAACCTCCCCCAAGGGTTTAGTTATTGGCTTGTAAAGTTGCACTTTCTGGGTTGTCCTGTCTGTCTGAATTTGTGACAGGCACATGATGACTGTCTATCTTTTCTGATGTAGTTACACACCTGCTAGCCCATTCCCTGCCTATGGACTATTTTAATAGGGAGAAACAAACTTCCCAGACTTTTGGCTAGATATAAAAACGATGAAGACGTTTTGGGTGGGGGTTATCGCAGCTGCTGATACTCTACCAGCAGGTGGATACAGATTACAAGCGAAACCTAACGTTTGGGAGCAGCAGTGGTACTGTGTGATGTCACATCACTTACAATGCTAGCAGAAACATTACCTCTGTAAACTTCCGGATAGGCCTGTAACTGGAAGCATGATCCCTTTAAACGTAGGAGTGTGTTATTTTAATGAAGGCCACTTGTATAGAAACCACAGTTCCCCTTTATGTTCAGCAGTCCAGGATGCTTCCTGTAACAAAGTCTCCCTTTGAATGATTCCTTGTGGTGTTACCAGTATTTTTCATTCTCTTTCTCTTATTCATACCATAACCCTATAGGGCCCAGCAGCCAAGATATAAGCCCCGATGGGCAATCCAGGGCCCACTACAGACTGTTGAGAGAGGTTAGTGTGGGACTGTGTAGATCCACCAGCACACATTAAATGAAGGAATATGGTATGGTACTAACATGCCAGTGAGCCACTGGATACATTTAAATCCTTTCCCATTCTGATAAACTGATGTTACATAATTGTCATTGTTAGGTGAAAATCCCACAGACTGAGATACACCAGATACACCAGACACAGTGGTAATTAAAAGTGTCTCCTCTGCCCACATCTCCCTGGTACTTTTACTACCACCAGTTTGTTAATTGTCTCCTCCGTGTTCACTTTAATAGTTTGTTTAATTGGTCGCTCCCCAGGTAGTGTTTGTGTGGGCCGTATTAGCGGTAAGTCATGTGTTTGTGTGGCCGTATAGCAATGGTATGTAATGTGTTGTGTGTGGCCGTATACGCAGTGTATTATGTGTTTGGTTGTGTGGCCGTATAGCCGTGTTGGATGTGTTGTGTGGCTGTGATACAGTTTAATATGTGTTTGTTGGCTGTCACAGCTTTATGTAATGTGTTGTGTGGGCCGTATGCAGTGTATGTATGTGTTTGGGGGTGTGGCCTATACAGTGTAGTATGTGTTTAGCGTGGTCCGTAATAGCATTGTAATGTATGTTGTTTGCGTGGCCGTATAGCAGTGTAGTATGTTTGTGTGGCCGTATAGTGGTGTATGTATGGTTTTGTGTGGCCGTATAGCTCGGTGTATGTATTTGTGTGGCGTATAGCAGTAGTATGTATGTTTGTGTTGGCGGTATATGCGGTGTATTGCATGTTTGTGGGGGGTGGGTGGCTTAGATGAGTGATGTTGTTTGTTGCCGTATAGCAGTGTATGTATTGTTTTGTGTGGTCCGTATAGCAGTGTTTATGTGGTGTGGCATGCTGTATGTCATTGTTTGGGCCGTATAGCAGTGTATGTTGTGTTTGTGTGGCCGTACTAGCGTGTGTATGTGTTTGTGGATGTCTAGAGGTGGAATGTTGTTTCCTTATAGGTCGGTAAGATGTAATGTTGTGTGTGGCGTATATCAGTGGTAATGTATGTTTGTGTGGCTGTATAGCGTGTATGCATGTTTGGTGTGGCTGTATATGATGTAATGTATGTTTGTTGGCCGTATAGCAGTGTATGTAGTGTTGTGTGGCGAACAGATATGAGCATGTATGCTGTTTGTGTGGGCTGTATATGATGGTATGTTATGTTTGTTGTGGCCGTATAAGCAATGTATGTATGTGTTTGTGTGGCCGTATTATCAGTGTTGTATGTGTTTGTGTGCCGTATAGCCGTGTATATGTTTATGTTGGGTGCTGTTGCTGTAGCTGTGTCTTGGGCCGACTGTATTATGTGTTTGTGTGGCGTATAGCCAGTGTATGTATGGTTTGGGTGGCCGATAATAGCAGTGTTTGTAGTGTTTGTGTGGGCCTTGAGTGTATGTATTTTGTGGACCTATGCATTTGGACAGGCTGCAGTCTTTAATTGGTCAGGTGGCCGCCGGGTCAGATTCCCTCTGTGGGCCTCATGTGCCCCAATCTGACATTGACTCAAAAAAAAAAACCCATTGGATTAACCCCTTCCTACCTGTTTAGTGGTTTCTTCTAGATTACAGGCAACCGTTGGATCCGGGCTGTTATGGCTTAAAGGAAGGCTTTTAATAATCAAGTTGGGGGGGGGTGCACCTGCCTGGGGACATTTCCTCCTACAACCAGCGTGCCTGATTTGCCTTTTCCAGATGTTTGACGTTGGGGCGAAATTCTAATCTTTGTCTTTATTCTCTAGGGACTGGGTTTGGTGGATATCTTGTAAATGGGACTACCCTGTCTGGAATTACATCTCGAACCTTTACCAAGGAGAACCCATCATGAACCTTACACCGGGAAGGACCCAGGCCTAGTGAAGGATGATCTTATTACTATGTAAAGGGGGCCCGGAACCTCCCGCCAGGGCCCAGACTGCTTTTGCACATATTGTCTGATGGGGACAGTGAATGTGCACAATGCTGCCAGAACAGCCATGTGGATAGCCTTGTGCTGAACCTTAAACATCTTTATATTTTTACCATCCTTTTTCTTTTTAACGTGTTGTTTCTAAATGTGAATTCACAGAAGATCAACCGGTGCTGTTTTCGTATTATCTGGAGAGTCACTGGAAATCATATAGGTTCTTGTGTGAGGAACTATAGTGCCTGCTTTTCAATTGCCTCTAGGTGGCCTCTACAGGGTTCTGACAGAGGCCCTATGGAAACCAATGCCTTTGTTTTGTGAAAGAAGACAGTGTTTCAAACTTATCATGTTATTTTGGAATCCGTTTTTTTGGACAACCCCAGCGAGGGGGAAATCCCTGGACCATGTGACTCGTTGGGGGGTTTTATCAAAGTCAGCAAACTCACACTAAACTAACTTTTTTGTATCTAATTTAATAATAAATATAATGTATTGTTTTGTGGCTCTTATTTATGAATGTCACCCTTGGTCACTGAAAACTGAAATGGAATAATAAAGGGTACTCACACTCAAATAACTTTAAAGATAAACCCCCCCCCCCCCAAAGCCCACTTTCATTATAATCTTATCCTGTCTCAAGATGCTCCACTCTGAGATAAAGCTACTTACACCCCACCTAGTCCATTTCCACCCTGGAACAGTCCTATTGTTTTATATTACGCATTAGTGAACGATGGACCAGGTCTTTTTCCAGAAATGCTTGGGGCTGAACCGTGTTCTGGAATTCTCTGCATCTAGGATCTGGTGGGGACCTAAAGAGGTCTTTTAAGGACGTATACTGTAAAAATCATGTATTTCGGTATTGGAATGTGTCAAGACCGAAACCAATATTATATCTGTGAATGGTGAAGGTGGCCCATTAATATAGTACCCAACATGTGAGCCCTATTCCATTACCAAGGCGGTTACTAATAAGTCATGTTTGGGTATTGGAAGAATTGATATTAATTTAGGAGAAGAGGAATAGGTTGGTCAATATCCCAGTACACAATGTAACATATCTACATTTATATGGAATCTGTCTAACTGACGGGGGAATGAATGCTTTGGCTATCATAATCTGTCGTATAGCACGTTCCCTTTTGGAATAAATGTTAAAATTAGTAAGTTGTTGGTCTTTGATGCTCTAAATAGAACTCAGTTAGGCCTCGAAAGTTATAGTGTTTGAATGGAGTTGTAGTCCTGTAAATGCCCTAATAACTGCTGTGACTGCTTTGTGGAGGACTAGGATGCTAATTAACCAGTTAGTTTGCTGGAGTGAAATGGTGCTAGAGTGTTAACCATTTACTGCAGGACAGGGGTGTGTGCATAGTCAGTGAGATTCAAGAGTGTTTTTGGGGGTGTCCTTTACGGCCGTAACTTAAGTGGTGGCAGCGAGTACCGTTGATTGTCAGATCACGTGCCCCGACTGCGTTTTCGTGACAAATGGGCTGCAGCGGGTGGGGTATGAATTATTTTTTATTAGAGGTTATTGCTTGGATTAATGTATTTACACACACTTGTTACTAAGAACTGTATCCTTGCGAGGTATCATTCTTCATTCAAGACAACTCAGTCATTTTTTTTTTAAAAAACAATACTACAAACAGTTTTCCCTTCCTTCTCTGTTTTTCTTTTCTATATTTATTTGGCAAGGTTAGCTATTAAATGGCAACCATTTACAAGAGACAACACCAAGGAGGTCCTGATCAACCTCTGTGAGGAAAGAGGTATTGATTGTCCTGGACACGTCCAATGGAGCGCTTGATAAGGACATTGTTGGAGAGTGACCAGGAGGCGCCGATATACACACACTGAGTCGGGAAGCGATGTGATTTAGCTATCCCAGAAAGGACTGTTATCCTGGATTCTCTCAGCTGGATCATACTACAGTGCAGGAAGACCTGTACTTCTTCCCTGCAAAAGGATGTTACATTGTTTGTTCGGATGACCCACACTACGTCTTTATTGACTTGCAGCATCAGGAGAGGGAGCGCCACGCATTGAGAGAGCTGAACGGCAAGCCCAACGGGAAGCAGTGAACGGCAGTGCCGCAGAGAGATTTGAGTTGCGGCCGCAGACCGTGCATTTTCAACTCGGAGTTATGCAAAGCTCCAGCACCATACCCATTGTCTCCACAGTCCTGAGTCCGAGAGGGTCCGTTTGCTTTCATGTTTTCAACCCAGTTGTTCCTGTCATGGACAATGATAGCAAGTTTGGACACTTTTTTGTTAAGTTGTTGAGAAGTGCTGAGACAGTATCAGTTGCCACAGAGCAGTGGCAAGATACTTGGCACCTGGATTAAAAGGCAAGCCTTAGATCCTTTTTTGGACTACCACCTAGAGCTTGAATGGACTATGAGGCTTTGAAGAAAGCCTGATAAGAAACATACTGACTCCAGAGGTTTCACCGCAGAAGTCCCCTGACAGCTATCAGATGTTGCTGATAATCGGAGAACCAGTTTTTCGCCAGTGGTTAAATCTGACTTCGGTTACTACATTTGGCGTAGTTAGAGATTTAATGGTAAAAAAAGACTTTTATGTTGCCAACAGGGAGCCACATACCAACAAGGTCCAACTCTACAAAGATCAACCAAGCTGGAAGGATCGACAATCAACATGGGACAGCAACAAGCAGAATGTCCAAGGCTGGTGAAATGTGTCTGACAAGGCCAGTGTTGAGCGTAAACCATGGAGATACAACACGCGATGTTTTATAGTAACCATAACGGAAATAAAGAAAGGGACCAGTGCCACTGTCAATCCATGTGGTAATGCTAGTATCTGTAGACAGCTAAATTTATATCCATCATATGTCAGACTGTGCTGGGGAGATAAGTTTACCCTGGGTGTACGGGACTCAGGAGCTCACTGTGTCTCTTGGTGCGCCCAGATAGCTTAACTTTGGTGACATTATTCCTTGGAAGACTTTATTGGTAAAAAGGAGTGGTGGGAGTCTCCACGGGTGCCTGTGGGCTAGATGTTACTTGGATTGGGTGTGGGGAGAGGTCTGAAGGAGTGGGGATTCTCATGAATTCTGTCAGTGTTTTACTGGGGAATGATTTTGGGGAGAATGGTCTCTGCGTTTGTGGCCAACTGTCCGGTCTCACTAGTCCAGCCACCTGGGAGTGTGAACCACCCACTGCATCAGTAAGGGAACAGGTAACCAAGGGCAAGGTACTGGGAGGGAGGGCTAGAGACCAGAGCAGGTGTCAGTCAGTACCAACCATACTGTCCTAACTGGTGTGAATGGAGAGAAGAGAGGGTATCCCCCAGTTCACTCTCTGGTATGTTCAGGTATAGTACCTGTAGTGTAGGGATTGTCCACAGTAACTGGAGGGGAGGGAATAGTAACAAAAACCAAAAAAAAAGAGTGTGTCAGTCAGTACCGAGAACCAGTATGTCTACTGTGTGAATGGAGGAGAGAGGGGATCCCCCAGTTTCACTCTCTGGGTAGATGATCCGTATAGTACCTTAGGTAGGGATTGTCCAGTACTGGGATGGGAGGCTAGAGACCAAGCAGGTGTCCATCACCGTAACCAGTACTGTCTACTGTGGAAGGGAGGTCAGAGAGAGGGGATCCCCCAGTTCACTCTCGGTAGAGTCGGATAGTAATCTGTAGGTAGGGATTGTCACAGTAACTGGAGGGAGGGCTTGAGACCAGAGAGGGTGTGCAGTCCAGTACCAGAACCGTATTGTCCTACTGTGTGAATTGGAAGAGAGAAGAGGGTCCCCCAGTTGTTCACTCTCTGGTAGAGTCATGTATGTACCTGTAGGTAGGGATTGTCACAGTAACTGGGAGGGAGGGGGCTGAGATACCAGAGCAGGTTGTCAGTCAGTACCAGCCCAGTACTGTCTAACCTTTTAAGGAGAGAGAGAGAGAGGGATCCCCCAGTGCATTCTCCTGGTAGAGTCAGTATAGGGTACCTGTAGGTCGGGATTGTCACAGTAACTGGAAGGGAGGCTGAGAGACCAGAGCCACGGTGTCTTCGTAAAAAAACATTACCAAACCAGTAATGTCCTAACTGTGTGAATGGAGAGAGAGAGAGAGGGATCCCCCTTCATATCTCCTGGTAGAGTCAGTATAGTAACCTGTAGGTCGGGATTGCACGTAACTGGGAGGGAGGGCTGAGAGACCGAGACAGTTTGTCATTCAGTAACCCAAGAACCAGATTGGCTAACTGTGTAATGGGAGAGAGGAGATGGATCCCAGTTCACTCTCTGGTAGAGTCAGTATAGTACCTGTATGTAGGGATTGTCACACGTAAACTGGAGGGAGGGTATGAGAGACCAGAGCAGTCGTCCGTACCAAACCAGTAGTTGTCTAAACTGTGTGAATGGAGAGAGAGAGAGAGGGATCCCCCAGTTTCATTCTCTGGTAGAGTCACTATAGTACCTGTAGTAGGGATTGTAGTAACTGGGAGGGGGAGGGCTGAGAGACCATAGCACGGTGTCAGTCATACCAGACCCATTACTGTCTAAACTGTGTGAAGGAGAGAGAGGAGGATCCCCCAGTTTCACTCTCTGGTAAGAGTCAGGTATAGTACCTGTAGGATAGGGATTGTCACAGTACTGGGAGGGAGGGCTGAGAGACCAGGAGGGTGTTCAGGTCAGTACCGAGAACCAGTTACTGTCCTACTGTATGATGGAGAAGAGAGAAAGGACCCCCGATGTTCACTCTCTGTAGAGTCAGTTTATAGTACCTGTAAGGTAGGGATGTCACCGTAACTGGGAGGGAGGACTGAGAGACCAGAGCAGGTCAGTCATACCAGAACCAGTATTGTCTAACTGGTGTGAATGGAGAGAGGAGAGAGGGATCCCCCAGTTTCACTCTTCCTGGTAGATCAGGTATAGTACCTGTAGGTAGGGTTGTCACAGACTGGGAGGGAGGGCTGAGACACCAGAGCAGGTGTCAGTACCGAAACAGTATTTTGGTCTAACGTGTGTTGAATGGAGAGAGGAGAGGGATCCCCCAGTTCACTCTCTGTAGAGTCAGGTATAGTACCGTAGAGGTAGGGGTTGTCACCAAGTAACTGGGAGGGAGGATGAGAGACCAGAGCAGTGTCAGTCCATACCAAACCAGTATTGTCTAACTGTGTGAATTGAGAAGGAATAGGGCATCCCCACAGTTCACTCTCTGGTAAGTCAGGTCATAAAACCTGTAGTAGGGAGTGTCACAGTACTGGAGAGGTAGGGATGAGAGGACATAGGTGTGTCAGTCAGTACCAAACTGGTCTCAACTGTGTGAATTGGGAGAGAGAAGGGATCCCCCATTCACTCTCTGGAGAGTCAGGTATGTACCTGATGGTAGGGATTGTCCAGTAACTGGAGGGAGGGCTGGAGAGAACTAGAGAGAGGTGTCATCCATTACCAGAACCAGTACTGGTCTAACGTGTGATGGAGAGAGAGAGAGGGATCCCCCCAGTTCACATCCTGTAGTAGAGTCAGTGTATAGTACCTTGTAGGGTATTGTCACAGTACTGGAGGGAGGTCTGAGAGACCGAGCATGGTGTCATTACCAGAACCAGTATTGTCCTAACTGTGTGCATGGAGAGAGAGAGAGGATCCCCCAGTTCACCTCTCTGGTAGATCAGGTAATACCTGTAGGTACGGGATTGTCAAGATAACTGGAGGAGGGGGCTGAGAGACCAGTCAGCGTGTTCATTCAGTACCGAACCGTAAATTGTCTTAAACTGTTGTGAACATGGAGAGAGAGAGAGGGACCCCCCATTCACTCTCTGGTGTAGATCAGGTATAGTACCTGTAAGGTAGGGATTGTCACAGTAACTGGGAGGATGGAACTGAGATACCAAGCGGTGTCAGTACCAAGAACCAGTATGTCTAACTGTAATGATGAAGAGAGAGAGGGATACCCCATTTCACTCTCTGGTAAGTCAGTTTAGTACCCTGTAGTAGGGATTGTCCCAGTACTGGGAGGAGGAACTGAGAGACCAAGCAGAGTGTCAGTACCATGAACAGTATGTCCTACTGTATGAATGGAGAGAGAGAAGAGGATCCCCCAGTTCATTCTCTGTAGATCAGGTATATACCAGGTAGGGATTGTCAACAGTAACTGGAAGGGAGGCTGAGAACCAGAGGCAGGTCAGTCAGTACCCAGAAACCACTACTTCTAATTAAGTGAATTGGAGAGATGAGAGAGGGATCCCCCATTTCACCTTCTCTGGTGAGTCAGGTATATGTCACTTTAGGTAGGGATTGTCACAGTAACTGGGGAGGGGGGGGCTGAGAGACCAGGCAGGTGAGTACCGAACCATATTGGTCTACTGGTGTGAATGGAGAGAGAGAGATGGATCCCCAGTTCACTCTTGTTAGAGTCGGTAATAGTAACCTGTAGGTAGGGTATTGTCACAGTAACTTGGAGGGAGTCGAGAGACCAAGCAGGTGTCCAGTCCTACCAGAACCAGTATTGTCTAACTGGTGAATGGATAGAGCAGAGAGGGATCCCCGCAGTTCACTCTCTGTAGTAGTCGTATAGTCCTGTCAGGTAGGTCTTGTCACATACTGGGAGGGGAGGTCTGAAGACCAGAGCGGTGTAGTACCAGACACCAGTTATATTGTCTAACTGGGAATGAGAGAGAGTAGAGGATCCCCCCATTTCATTCTCGTGGTAAAGCCAGGTATAAGTACCTGTAGTAGGGATTGTCACAGTAACTGGAGGAGGGCTGAAGAGACCAGAGAGGGTGTCAGTCAGTACCAGAACCAGTATTGTCTACTGTGTAATGGAGAGAGAGCGGGGGATCCCCCAGTTCACTCTCATGGTAGAGTCCAGGTATAGTACCTGTAGGTAGGGAATTGTCACAGTAACTGGAAGGTGATGCTGATAGACCAAGAGCGGTGTCAACAGTACCAGAACACTACTGCCTAATTAGTGAATTGAGAGGAGGAGGAATCCCCAGTTTCACTCTCTGGAGAGTCAGTATAGTAACTGATTAGTAGGGATTGTCACAGTAACTGGGGGGAGGGCTGAGACACCCATGAGCAGGTGTCGATACAAACCATGTATTGTTCTAACGTTTGAATGGATAAGAGAGATGGATCCCCCAGTTCACTCTCTGTGAGTCAGGTATATACCCTTAGGTAGGGATTGGTCACAGTAACTGGAGGGGATGCTGAGTAGACCAGAGAGGTGTTCAGTCAGTACCAAACCCAGTATTGTCTAACTGTGTGAATGGAGAGAAGAGAGAGAGAGAGGGATCCCCCATTCACTCTCTGTACGATCAGTATAGTACCTTAGGTAGGGAATTGTCATCAGTACTGGGAGGAGGGCTGAGAGACCAGAGCAGGTGTCAGTCAGTTACCGAGAACCGTAATTGTGCCTAACTGTGTGAATGGAGAGAAGCGAGGGATCCCCCAGTTTCACTCTTCTGGAAATCAGGTATAGTACCTGTAGGGTAGTGGATGTGTCACAGTCAACTGGGAGGAGGGCTGAGATACCAGAGCAGGGTCCGTACCAGAACAGTATTGGTCTACTGTGTGAATGGAGAGAAAGAGTTATCCCCCATTTCACTCTCTTGGGTTAAAGTCAGGTATAGTACTGTATGTATGATTGTCACATATCTGGGGAGGTAGGGCTGAAACCAGAGATGGGTTGTCAGTCAGTACCAGAAACCAGTACTGTCTACATGTGTGAATGGAGAGAGAGAGAGGGATCCCCCGTTCATTCTCTGGTAGAGTCGGTATAGTAACCTGTAGTGTGATTGTCACAGTAACGGGAGGTAGGGCGAGAGACCGAGTCATGTTGTCATCGTACCAGAACCAGTATTGCCTAAACTGTGTGAATGGAGAGAGAGAGAGGGATTCCCCCAGTCACTCTCTGGTAGACAGGTATAGTACCGGTAGTAGGGATTGTCACAGTAACTGGAGGGAGGGCTGAGAGACGCAGACAGGGGTCAGTACCAACCAGTATTGTCCTAACTGTGTGAATGGAGAAAAGAGGGGGATCCCCCAAGTTCACTCTCTGGTAAGTCAGGTATAGTACCTGTAAGGTAGGGATTGTTGGGTCACAACCTGAGGGGGGCTGAGAACCAGAGAGGTGTCAGTCACTACCAGAACCAGTACTGTCTAACTGGTGATGACTGAGAGAAAGATGGGTCCCCCTTTCACTCCTGGTAGATCAGTTATGTCCTTAGGTAGGATTGTCAACAGTAACTCGGAAGGGAGGGCTGAGAGACCAGAGGCAGGTGTCCAGTACCAGTAACCATATTGTCCTACCTGTGTGAAATGGAGAGAAGAGAGGGATCCCCCCAGTTTCACCTCTCTGGTAGAGTCAGGTAGAGTAACCTGTAGGTAGGTATTGTCACAGTAACTGGGGGAGGGCTGAGAACCAAGAGGTGTCAGTCAGTACCAGAACCAGTAACTGTCTAACGGTGTGAATGGAGAGAGAGAGAGGGATCTATCCCAGTTTTCCTCTCTGTAGAAGAGTCAGGTATAGTACCTGTAGGTATTGGATTGTCAAGTAACTGGTGGGTAGGCTGAAGACCAGAGCAGGTGTCAGTACCAGAACCAGTATAGTCTAACGTTGAAATGGAGAGAGAAGAGGGATCCCCCCTGTTCACTCTCTGTAGAGTCATGTATGTACCTGAGGTATGGATTGTCACAGTACTGGGAGGGAGGGCTGAGAGACCAGAGATGTGTCAGTACCAAGAACCACTACTGTTAACGTGTGAATGAGAGGAGAGAGGGATCCCCCGTTCACTCTCGGTAGAGTCAGGTTAAACTGTGAGGTAGGGATTGTCACAGTAAACTGTGGAGGTAGGGATGAGAGGACCAGAGAGGGTGTCAGTCATACCCCAGAACCGTACTGTCTAACTGTGTGAAATGGATAGAAAAGGGATCCCCCAGTTCACTCTCTGGTAGAGTCAGGTAATATGTACCTCTTAGGGGAATGTCACAGTAAACTGGGAGGAGGGCTGAGAGACCATAGAGAGGGTGTCAGGTCAGTAACAGAACCAGTACTGTCTAACTGTGGAATGGCGGAAAGAGAGGATCCCCCAGTTTCACTCTCTGTAGAGTCAGGATAGTACCTGTAGTATGGATTGTCACAGTAACGGTAGGAGGGCTGAGACCAGAGCAGTGTCAGTACCAGAACCAGTATTGTCCTACTGTGTGATGGTAGAGATGAGAGAGAGGGATCCCCCCAGTTCACATCCTGGTATATGAGTCGTATAGTCTGTAGTAGGATTGCCACAGTAACTGGGAGGGAGACTAGAGACCCGATGCAGGTGTCAGTACCAGACACAGTTGTCTAACTGTATGAAATGGAGAGAGAGAGGGATCCCCAGACGTTCATTCTCTGGTAGAGTGCAGTATAGTACCTGTAAGGTAGGGATTGTCCAGTACCTGGAAGGGAGGGCTGAGTAGCCAAGCAGGTGCAGTCAGTACCAGAACCACTACTGTCTAAGTTAAGTGAATGGAGAGAGAGGAAGGGATCCCATTCACTCTCCTGGTAGAGTCAGGTATAGTGAACCTGTAGGTAGGGATTGCACAGTAACCTGGGGAGGGAGGGCTGATGAGACCAGAAAGCAGGTTCGCTACCATAACCATATTGTCTAACTGTGTGTAATGGAGAGAGGAGAGGGATCCCAGTTCACCTCTGTGAGAGTCAGGTATAGTACCTTGTATGGATTGTCACAGTAACTGGGAGGGAGGCTTGGACACCACGAGGCAGAGTGTCAGTACCAGAACGCTATTGGCTAACTGTGTGAATGAGAGAGAGATGATCCCAGTTCACTCTCTGGTAGAGGTCAGGTATGTATCACTGTAGGTAGGGATTGTTCACAGTAACGTGGGAGGAGGGGCTGAGGACCAGAGAGGGTGTCGTCAAGTACCAGAACCAGTATTGTCTAACTGTGTAAGGAGCGAGAGAGAGAGAAGGGATCCCCCAGTTCACTCTCTGGTAGAGTCCGGTATAGTACCTGTAAGTAGGGATGTCACAGTAACTGGAGGGAGGGCTGAGAGACCAAGCAGTGGTCAGTACCAGAACCAGTATTGTCCTAAACTGTGTTAATGGAGAGAGAGAGAGGGATCCCCCAGTTTCACTCTCTGGTAAGTCAGGTTAGTACCTTACGTGGGATTGTCACAGTAACTGGGAGGAGGGCTGAGAGACCAGAGCACGGTGTCATGTCAGTACCAGAACCAGTATTGTCTAACTGTGGGTATATGAGAGAGAGAGGATCCCCATTCAACTCTCGGAGAGTCAGAGTAGTACCTGTAGGTTAGGGTTGTCCACAGTAACTGTTGAGGGATGAGACCCAGAGGGTGTCAGTCATGTACCAACACCAGTAATTGTCTAACTGGTGTGAATGGAGAAGAGATTGATCCCCCAGTTCACTCTCTGGTTAGTCAGGTATGTACCCTGATAGGATTGAGGGTCACAGGACTGTTGAGGAGGGCTAGAGACCAGAGAAGGGTTTCAGTCAGTACCCAAGAACCAGTATTGTCTAACGTGTGAATGGAGAGAGGAAGGAGAGGGATCCCCATTCACTCTCTGGTAGGTCAGGTATGGATAACCTGTAGGTAGGGGTGTCCACAGTAACTGAGGAGGAGGGCTGAGAAGAATCCAAGCAGGTGTCAGTCGTACCAGAACCCGGATAATGTCTAACTGTGTGAATGGATGAGAGAAAGGGATCCCCCAGTTCACTCTCTGGTAGAGTGCAGGTATAGTACCTGTAGGTAGGGATTGGTCACAGTAACTGGGAGGTTAGGGCTGAGAGACCAGCAGAGGTGTCTACAGAACAGTATTGTCTAACTGTTGTGGAAGTGAGAGAAAGAGGGGGATCCCCCAGTTCACTCTCTGGTAGAGTCAGGTGTATATGTACCTGTTAGGTAGGGATTGGTCATCAGTAACTGTGGAGGGAGGCTGGATGAGACCAGGAAGGGTGTCAGTCATTACCAACCAGGTAAACGTCTAACTGTGTGAATGGAGAAGAGAGAGGTAGCCCCCATTTCACTCTCTGGTAGAGTCAGGTATGTAAACCTGTAAGGTAGGGATTTCACACCTAACTGTGAGGAGAGGGATGAGAGCACCAGAGAGGGTGTCAGTTCAGTACCAGAACCAGTTATTGTCTAACTGTTGGAAATGAGAGGAGAGAGAGAGATCCCCCAGTTCACTCCTGTAGAGCAGGTATAGTACCTGTAGGTAGGGGATTGTCACAGTAAGCTGGGAGGGAGGGCTGAAGACCAGAGAGGTGTGTCCAGTCATTAACGCAGAAAACAGTACTGTCCCTACTGTATGAAGGGAAGAGAGAGAGGTGATCACCCCAGTTCATCTCTCTGTGAGTCAGGTATGTACCTGTAGTATGGGATTGTCACCGTAAGTGAGGCGAGGACTGAGAGACCAGAGCAGTGTTCATTCAGTACCAAGAACCATTATGTTGTCTAACTGTGTGAATGGAGAGAGAGAGAGAGGGATCCCCACAGTTCATCTCTCTGTAGAGTCAGTTATAGTACCTGTAGGTAGGATTGTCACAGTAACTGTGGAGAGTGAGGGCTGAGACACCAGGCAGGGCGTACCAAGAACCAGTATTGTCTAACTTTTGAATGGAGAGTAGAAGGGAATCCCCCAGGTTCACTCTCTGGTAAGTTCAGGATAGTACCTGTAGGTAGGATTGTCACAGTAACTTGGGAGGGAGGGATGAGGACCAAGCAGGTGTCGTCAGTACCAGAACAGTATTGTCTAACGTGTGAATGGAGAGAGAGAGAGGATCCCCCAGGTTCACTCTCTGGTAGAGTCAGGGTTATAAACTGTAGTAGGGAGTTGTCCACAGTTACTGGGATGGAGTGATGAAGAGACCAGAGAGTGTGTCAGTCAGACCAGAACTGTCCTACTTTGTGAATGGAGATAGAGAAGGGATCCCCCAGTTCACCTCTGGGAGAGTCAGGTTAGTACCTGTAGGTGGGATTCACACAGTACGGGGAGGGAGGGCTGAGAGACTAGAGAGGGTGTCAGTCAGTACCCAGAACACCAGTCTGTCTACCTGTGGTGAATGGAGAGAGGAGAGAGGGATCCCCCATTTGCAACTCTTCTGGTCGCATCGTATAGTACCTGTAGGGTAGGGATTGTCACAGTAACTGGAGGGAAGGGCGCGAGACGAAGTGTCAGTACCAGAACCATATTGTTAACTGTGTAATGGAGAGAGAGAGGGACCCCCAGTTCACTCTCTGGTAGAGTCGGTTTATAGTAACCTGTAGGTAGGGATTGTTCACGTAACTGGAGGGAGGGCTGAGAACCAGAGACAGGTGTCAGTCAGTACCAGAACCGTATTGTCCCTAAACTGTAGTGAATGGAGATGAGAGAGAGGATCCCCCCATTCACTCTCTGTAGAGTCAGGTATAGTTACCGTAGGGTAAGGGATTGTCACAGTACTGGGAGGGAGGACTGAGAGACCAAGCAGTGTTCAGTACCAGAACCATTATTGTCTACTGTATGAAGGAGAGAGAGAGAGGGATACCCCAGTTTCACTCTCTGGGTAGATCAGTATCTTACTGTGTAGGTTGTCACAGTAACCTGGGAGGGAGAGACTGAGAGGACCAGATGCAGGTTCAGACCATAACCAGTAACTGTCTAACTTATGAATGGAGCAGAGAGAGAGGATCCCCCAGTTCACTCTCTGTATAGTCAGGTATAGTACCTTAGGTAGGGATTGTCACAGTAACTGGGCAGGGAGGGCTATGAGCTAAGAAGGTGTCAGGCTCTACCAGCACCAGTACTGTCTAACTTGGTGAATGGAGAGAAGAGGGATCCCCCATTTTCACTCTCGGTAGAGTCAGGTATAGTACTGTAGGTATGGATTGGTCCTACCTGGGAGGGAGGGCTGAGAGACCATGAGCAGTGTCCAGTAGCCTAAACCAGTAGTGTCTAAACTGGCTGTGATTGGAGAAGAGAGAGGGATGCCCCCAGTTCACCTCTCTGGGTAGAGTCAGGTATAGTAAGCCTTAGGTAGGGAGGTCCACAGTAATGGGAGGACGAGACATAGGCAGAGCGTTCGTCCAGAACCAGCATATTGGTCTCTAACTGTAATGAAGGAGAGAGAGAGAGGGATCCCCCATTATTCTCTGGTAGATTCCAGGTAAGTACCTGTAGGTTAGGATTGTCACAGTAACTGGAAGGAGGTGCTGAGAGACCATGAGCAGGTGTCAGTCACTTAACCAGAACCACTACTGTCCTACATTCAGTTTGAATGGAGAGAGAGAGGGATCCCCCAGTTCACTCTCTGTAGAGTCGTGAAGTACCTGTAGGTAGGATTGTTCATCAAACGTAAACTGGGAGGAGGGCTGAGAGACCAAGCAGTGTCAGTAACCAAACCGTATTGTCTAACTGTGGGAATGGAGAGAGAGAGAGGGATCCCCCACGTTCAGTCTCTCGGTAGAGTCCCCCCCCAGGTATAGTACCTGTAGGTAAGGGGATTGCACAGTAACTGGAGGATGGCTTATAGACCAGAGAGGTGTCAGTCAGTACCCACAACCAGTCTTGTCTAACGTGTTGACTGGAGAGAGAGAGGGGGACCCCAGTTCACTCTCTGGTAGAGTCAGGTATAGTACCTTAAGGTAGGGATTGGTCACGTACACTGGAAGGGGGGCTGAAGAGCACCAAGCAGGTTTCAGTCGGGATACCAGAACCAGGACTACTGTCTAATTAAGTGTAATGGAGAGAGAGAAGAGGGAGCTCCCCCAGTTCGCTCTCTTGGTAGAGTCAGGTATAGTAACCTGTAGTAGGGATTGTCACAGTACTGGGAGGGAGGGCTGAGACACCGAGAGCCAGTTTCATTACCAAACCATATTGGTCTAACTGTGTGAATGGAGAGAGGATGATCCCTCCATTTCCACTCTCTGGTGAGTCAGGTATAGGACCTGTAGGTAGGGATTGTCAAACAGTAACTGGGAGGAGAGCTGAGAGACCAGACAGTGTCGTCATTACCCGAACCAGTATTGTCTACTGTGGAATGGAGTAGGAGAGAGGGATCCCCATTCCTCTCTGGTAGAGTCAGGTATACGTACCTGTAGGTAGGATTGGTCACAGTAACTGGGAGGGAGGGGCTGAGAGACAGAGCAGGTGTCCGGCAGTACCAGAGACCAGTACTGTCGCTAACCTTGTGAATGGAGAGAGAGATGAGAGAAAGAGGATCCCCCGTTCACTCTCTGGTAGAGTCAGTTCTCGACCTGTAGTATGATTGTTCACAGTAACTGGGAGGAGAGGCGAGAGACCAGAGCAGGTGTCAGTCAATTACCATGAACCAGTACTGTCTAACTGTGTTATGGAGATGAGAGAGCGAGGGATCCCCCAGTTCCTCTCTGGTAGAATCAGGTATAGTACCTGGTAGGTAGGGATTGTCCAGTAACTGGGAGGAGGCTGAGAGACCGAGATGGTGCATGTCCGTACAGACCCATCGTACTGTCTAACTGTGTGAATGGTAGAGAGAGATAGGGATCCCCCAGTTCACTTCCTCTCTGTAGAGTCAGGTATAGTACCTGTAGTATGGTTGTCCACATTACTGGGAGGGAGGGCTGAGAGACCAAGCGGTGTCAGTACCAGTAACCAGTTAGTCTAACTGGTGAAGGAGAGAGAGAGAGGGCTCCCCCAGTTCACTCTCTGGAAGTCAGGTATAGTACCTGTAGGTCCGGGATGTCACAGTAAACTGAGGGAGTGCTGAAGAACCAGAGAGGGTCAGTCAGTACCAGAACCAGTACTGTCTAACTGTTGAAGGAGAGAGAGAGAGGGATCCCCCAGTTCACTCTCTGTAGAGTCAGGTATAGTAGCCTGTAGTGTAGGGATTGTCCACAAGTAAACTGGGAGGGAGGGCTGAAGAACCCAAGCAGGTGTCCCCCCCCCCACCCCCCCCCCCCCCCCACCCCCCCTTAGTACCGAACCAGTATTGTCTACCTGTGTGATGGAGGAAGAGAGAGGGATCCCCCAGTTCACTCTCTGGAGAGTCAGGTATAGTACCGTGGTAGGGTATGTCACAAGTTAAACGAGGGATAGCGGCTGAGAGACCATAGCAGTGTCATACCAAAACCACTACTGCTAGACTGTGTGGAAGTGGAGAGAGAGAGAGGGATCCCCCAGTTCACTCTCTGTTAGAGTCGTTAAAACCTTAGTGGTAGTGGATTTGTCCAGTAACTGTGAGGAGGGAATGAGAACCATAGAGGGTGTCCATGTCGTACCAGAACCAGTATGTCTACGTGTGCATGGAGAGAGAGAGTGGATCCCCCATTCACTCTGCTGGTAGTACATATAAGTACCTGTAGGTAGGGATTGTCACAGTACTGGAGGGAGGGCTGAGAGACTAGAGAGGGTTCCAGTCATGTCCCAGAACCCGTACTGTCCTACTGTGTGAATGGAGAGAGAGGAGATGGGATCCCCCATTCACTCTCTGGTAGATTCCGGTATAGTACCTGTAGGTATGGGGGATTGTCACAGAACTTGGTGGAGTGGAGGGCTGGTAGACCAGATCGGTGTCCAGTCCAGTACAAACCAGTATTGTCTAACTGTGTGAATGGAGAGAGAGAGAGAGGGATCCCCCCCAGGGTTTTGGGCACTCTCTGTTAGAGTCAGGATGTAACGCTTAGGTAGGGATTGTCACAGTAACTGAGGAGGATCTGAGAGACAAGACAGGTTCAGTACCAAGAACCAGTACTTGTCACTACTGTATAATGGAGAGGAGAGAGAGGGATCCCCCAGTTCACTCTCTGGTAGAGTCAGGTAATAGACATGTATGGTAGGGATTCACGTAACTGGGAGGGAGGACTGAAGACCAGAGCATGTTCAGTACAGAACACAGTATTGTCTAACTGTAATGAATGGAAGAGAGAGAGAGGGTCCCCCCCCGTTTCATTCTCTGGTAGAGTCAGTATAGTACCTGTCGGTAGGGATGTCACAGTCACTGGAAGGGAGGGCTGAGAGACCAGAGCAGGTGTCAATTCATACCCAGAACCACTACTGTCTAAATTAAGTTGAATGGAGAGAGAGAGAGGGATCCCCCAGTTCACTCTCTGTAGAGTCAGGTAATTACCTGTAGGTAGGATTGTCACAGTACACTGGGAGGGAGGCGTGAGAGACCAGAGCATGGTGGCAGTACCATCAAACCAGTATTGTCTACTGTGTGAATGGGAAGAGAGAGAGGATCCCCCAGTTCACTCTCTGGTAAGTCAGGTATATACCTGTAGGTAGGGGATTGTCACAGTAACTTGGGAGGAGGGCTGAGAGACCATAGAGGGTGGTCTGTCAGTACCTCAGAACCGTTTGTGCTAACTGGTGTTGAAATGGAGAAGAGAGAGAAGAGGGATCCCCCAGTTTCCTCTCTGGTAGAGTCAGTATATGTACCTGAGGTTAGGGATTGTCAAGTAACTGGAGTGAGGCTGAGAGACCAGAGCAGGTGTCCAGTCAGTACCAGAACACGTTTTCAACTGGTGAATGGAGAGAGAGAGGATCCCCAGGTTCACTCTCTGGTAGAGTCAGTATGACCTTAGTAGGATTTGTCCGTAACTGGGAGGGAGGGCTTGAGAGACCGAGAGCAGGTGTCAGTCAGTACCAGAACCAGTATGTCCTACTGTTGAATGGAGAAGAGAGAGAGAAGAGTGATCCCCAGTTCCCTCTCTGGTAGAGTCAGGTATAGTACCTTTAGGTAGGGAATTGTCACAGAACTGGGGGAGGGATAGAGACCAGAGAGGGTGGTCAGTCACTACCCAAACCATTATTGTCTAACTGTGTGAATGTGGAGAAGAGAGGGGATCCCCCAGTTCACTCTCTGGTAGATTCAGGTTAGTACTGTAGGAGGATTCACAGTACTGGGAGTGAGGGCTGAGAACCAGAGCCAGTGTCAGTCAGTACCAACCAGTATGTCTAACTGTGTGGGGAATGGAGAGAGAGAGAAGGGATCCCCCCGTTCACGTCTCTTGTACGAGTCAGGTATAGTACCTGTAGTGATTGTCACGTAACTGGGAGGAGGGCTGAGAACCAGAGGGTGTCATCAGTACAGAACCAGTATTGGTCTAACTGGTGTGAAATGGAGAGAGAGAGGGGGAATCCCCCAGTGGTTCGACTCTCTGTAGAGTCAGGTCTGTACCTGTAGGTAGGGTTGTCACACTGAACTGGGAGGGAGGGCTCGAGGACCAGAGCAGGTGGTCCATTACCATACACCTAGTATTGTTCTAAAACTGTATGTGTGAATGGAAGAGAGAGAGGGACCCCCAGTTCACGCTCTCTGCTGTAGAGTCAGGTTATAGTACCTGTAGGTATGGATTGTCACGGAACTGGGAGGGAGGGATGAGAGACCAGAGAGGGGGATGTCAGTCAGTACCCAACCAGTTATTGTCTTAACTGTTGAATGGATAGAGAGAGAGGGATCCCCCAGTTCACTCTCTGGTAGAGTCCGGTAGAGTACCTGTAGGTAGGATGTCACACTAACTGGGAGGGAGGGCTGAGAGACAGAGCAGGTGTCAGTACCAGAACCATGTATTGTCTAACTGTGTGAATGGAGCGAGAGAGAGGGATCCCCCAGTTCCACTCTCGGTAAGTCAGGTATAGTACCTGTAGTTAGGATTGTCACAGTAACGGGGAGGGAGGGATAATAGACCAGAGCAGGGTTCCGTACGAGACCAGTATTGTCTAACTGTGTGAATGGAGAAGAGACGAGGATCCCCCAGTTCACTCTCTGGTAGAGGTCAGGTATAGTACCTGGAGGTAGGGATACATGGTATCCAGCCGAGTTAAATAAGTGGAGAGTACCTGTATCCGACCTAGTTAATTAACGATGGAGAGATACTTGTTCCGCCTAAGTATAGTGAGGATTACCTGTTCCGCCTAGTAAAGTGAGGAGACACTAGATTCCGCCTAGTATAGTGGGATGTACCTGTTCACAGCCATTAGTATAGTGAGAAACTACTGTGTTATCCGTCCGCCAATAGATTAATTACTAGTGGGAGTACCTATATTTTTCCGCCATTAAGATAGTGGGGGATACCATAGTTTCCGACCTAAGTAGAGTGGCGAGTCACCCTTCTTTCCGCCCTAGTATACGTGGTAGTAATAAACCCCTTGATTCCGCTTCATAGTTATAGTATTAGGGAGTACCTAGTTATCACGCCTAGTATGTAGGGAGTAATACCTGTGCCGCGCTAAGGTATACAAGTGGGAGTACAACAAAAACAAACCTGATTCCAGCTACATATATATAGAGTAGGGAGTCCCCTAGTTCACGCCTATTATACGTAGTGGGTACTACTGTCCAGCACTAGTTATGCTGGTGAGAGAAACGGTAATCACGCCATAGTATAGTGGAGAACCTGTTTCCGCCTAGTATGTGGGAGTTACCTGTTCCGCCTAGTATAGTCATCTGCTAGTATAGTGGGAGTACCTGTTCCGCCTAGTATAGTGGGAGTACCTGTTCCGCCTAGTATAGTGGGAGTACCTACTAACGTATCGATACTCACTGTACTCATAATTACTATACTGTACTGCAATACGTACTCTATATACTATCTGTACTGTATATACTACACTAATCTAACCTATATTATACTGTACTATACTATACTGTAATCGACTATACGCTACTTACTATAATAAAAAAAATTTACGATAACTGTACTGTAATACTCATCTATCTACTATCACTATCTCTACGTCTTAAACGGCACTATCCTATACTGTCACTATAATCCTATTCGATCAACGGACGACCACTACTATTACTATACTGTACTGTACTGTACTGTACTGTACTGTACTATACGGCACTATACTATACTGCACTATACTATACTGCACTATATACATACTGTACTATACTATCCCTGCACTAACTATACTGTACTGTACTGTACTATACTTCTCTACTGTACGGTAATATACTTACCTGTACTGTACTAATCCTATACTGTACGGTAATATACTACAACTCTACTATACTATACTGACTGTCATATACTACACTATACTATACATAACTCCTACTGTACTATAATATACTTTACTATATACTGTACGTACTGTACTGTACTATAACTGTAGCTGTAATATAACTATACTATATCTATACGCTATACTCTACTGTCTAAATATACTAGACCCTGTCTGTAACATACTGTACTATTTATAGGCGTACTGTACCGTACTATCTATACCGGATACTGTCAATACTACACTCTCCTATAACTATACTCTACTGTACTATACTATAACTGTACTATACTGACTATACTATACTGTAGCTTACTATACTATACTATAGTATATTACTATACTGTACTGTACTATACTGTACTATCCTATCACTGTACTATAATATACTTACTATACTATACTGTACTATAATATCTATACTGTACTGTACGAATACTGTCACTGTAATCTACTACACTATACTATAACGATACTCTACATGTACTATATAGAACTGTACTTTACTTATACTATACTGTACTATACTATGCTGTCCTATCCGATACTGTTACTATACTAGACTGTACTGTACGAACTATACTGTACTAATAAGATAACTGTACTGTACTGTGTACTATACTGACTGTACTATACTGTAGCTATACTGTACTATACTGTATACTGTACTATACGAGACTATACTGAGTACTATATTATACTGTACTGTACTATATACTATACTGTACTAATCCTGTACTGGCTGTAACTATACTGTACTAATACTATCCACTATCCTATACTGTACTAATTATACTGTACTATATGTCTGTACTGTACTATCTAACCTCTACTTTACTTAATAACTGTCGCTATACTATAACTGTACTTATATTATACTGTACTATCTGGTACTGTACTGTACTATAACTATACTCTACTCTACTGTCTATAAATACTATACTGTACTGTAATACACTAACTTCTATACGCTCCTGTACTATATTATACGTACTGTGACTATATACTGTACTAACTGTACTGTACTAATGAGTAAAAGGTTCCCTCCCCTGTATCCACAGTTGTGTGGGACATTTCTGGGATGTTGGAGTGCGCTCTGTAATTACCACGCTCATTGCGGTCTCGTATGCCATATCACAGACAGATTGTGTGTTTTGCAGGGGCTGTTCACTTCCTACTTTGGAAAATGTTTTTGACCATAACAATATTATGTTGTTTAAACAAAAAGATCATTTGTGGGTTCACTTGGCATTTCCCCTAGTATCTCCCAAAGGCAATGCGATTGATTTTGGGCCAGGTAGTCGATTTCAATATTCTGGAGTCTTGGTTTATCCTGGTGGGAGCAGATGATTTACCTTCTAATGGGCGATTTTTGGTGGGATTCTTTTGTTTGCCTGTTGTAAGGTGCACCCTATCATCTTCTTATTAATACCACGGAATGTAAATTTAGTGGAGGCGATTAGCAAGCATTCCCTACCCATATGGGGTGTTCCCTGTGATGTATTGCTGCTTGATACACCTATTATGCTACATAGATATTATATGCAGCAAGCCACTCCCCCTCTAGATTTAGGTGTTGTGGATATAAATTTGCATGGTTCTGTAATGGTATCATGATTGGTCTCATAAGAATAGTGGGGAGGTATCGGAATGGATTAGTATCTGCGATATAATTTGAGGTTATGCCCACTTTCCATATTGTAATCAACTTTGTGATTCATGGGGGGTAACTTTTCTTGATCAAGTGTTTCCGATGTAAGTGGGATTCATCCTTTTTCTTTGGCTTTAGTTTTGAACTTGATTTCTAATTTATTATAAGTTTAAAGCCTTATATGGAGAGAGTCCTTTGAATGCCTTATATAAGTTAGGTAAGAGGTTAGATGGATTATTCATCATTACCAATAAATCGTCTGTAAATAGACAAACTCGATGTTTTGTGTTGTCCTATCTGGAAGCCATATTCCTGGGTAGTTTCTCTATAGCACTCTGAGCCATTGGCCTCCATTGCCAGAACGAACAACCTGGGGTTGTCATTATGTACCTGGAAGTCCCAATTAGCAAATAGCACGCCAAGTGTTAGGGACCTTCTGAATGCAAGGTGTGGAGCATTGTGGCTAAGAGGAACCCCCAGAGTAAGGTGTCAAACAGCATTGTACATGCATGCAGTTGGTGTCGAACCCCCCCCCTCTATTTAGGCTTGGTTTCTTTATTTCACATAAATTGCCTCCTTAACCCTCTCTTGAACCAGTCAAAACGTTCCTTCGCCATAGTTACACATTACATCTTCACAATTATGTCCTTTATCCTAAGATGCCGCATACACGGCTGATCTGACCCGAGGAATTGCTCTTCTGGCTGGCCAGCGTTATGCAGTTGCTGTTTGGTCTCCCCCCACATACAAATCAGAGGCACCTCTTCACTGCAACTGCGTAATATGATGTACTGAACACTGTGTATATAATGTCACCGTCACGGCACACTGCGTACTATGAATGTCGGCTTATCCTGTTTCGGTAATTGTGTCTTTCTTCGGATGTCCCAATTGTTGCCTCAGTTGTTGTTTTTCGGTTTAAAGCAGACAGGGATAACATGGTTTGTTATTTCTCGGAACCCCCTGCTCATATGGATGACCATTCTTCTTTCCTCCTGTCTGCTTTCTTCCCTTCACTGTTGGATTCGTGTTATTTTCTTTCCTGTCTCTTCTTTTGCCAAAGGCCCAGTCATCGGATATCCACAAGTTTTTAAGGGCTCCTCTGAGATGTTTCCTTTTTTTTATAGCCTCGCCCTGGTGCTAGTGGGATGTTCTCAGCTCTGTGTTACGTGGGGATGTTCTCAAGCTCTGTGCTAGTGTGGAGATGTTCCTCAGTCTCTGTGTTAGTGGGGATGTTCTCAGCGCTCTGTGCTAGTGGGATGTTCTCAGCTCTGTTATTGGGGATGTTTCTCAGCTCTGTGTCTACGTGTGGATGTTCCAGCTCTTGCTAGTGTGGGAGTTTCCTCGGCTCTGGCAGTGGGGATGTTCCATCTCTGTGTTTAGTGGGATGTTTCTCAGCTCTGTGCTGTGGGGATGTTCTCACTCTGTGGCTAGTGGGGATGTTCCTCAGCTCTGTGCTAGTGGGGCATGTTCTCATCTCTGTGTTAGTGGGGATGTTTCTCACCTGTGCTAGTGGGGATTGTTCTCACTCTGTGCTAGTGGGGATGTTTCTCAGCTCTTGTGTATTGGGGGATTTCTCAGCTCGGTGTTTGTTGGATGTTCTCACTACTGTGTTAGTGGGGAGTTTCTCTACCTGGTGCTAGTGGGGATGTTCTCAGCTCTGTGCTAGTGGGGATGTTTATCCAGTCTGTTTCAGTGGGGATTTCTGAGCTCTGTGCTAGTGGGGGATGTTCCGGCTCTGTGCTAGTGGGGGTGTTCTCAGCTCTGTGCTATTGGGGAGTTGGTTCTCGGCTCTTGCTAGTGGGGATGTTTCTCGGCTCTGTGCTATGTGGGGATGTTCCGGCCTGTGCTAGTGGTGATGTTCTCGGCTCTGTGCTATGTGGGGATGTTCTCGCTCTGTGCTAGTGGGGATGTTCTCGGTCTGTGCTGTGGGGATTTCTCCGCTCGGCTCTGTTGCTAGTGGGGGAGTCTGCTGTGCGATGTTCTCGCTCTGTGCTAGTTGGGGGATGTTCTCCGGCTCTGTGCTAGTGGGGTTTCTCCGCTCCTGTGGCTATGGGGAATGTTCTCGGCTGTGCTGGTTTCTCGGCGGAGGATGTTCTCGCGCTCTGTGCTAAGTGGGGAGTCTTCGCCTGTAGTGATTTTCTCGGCTCCTGTCAGTTGGTTTCCCCTGAGGGTTCTGATGACCCCCAAGCTTGTGATCTAAAGGGTGGTGGAGTCAAACATCAAATACTGATCTGTGTGTGTTGGTTTTTCTGTAAACCTCTACTTCCCCCAGTTTACCCATTCTCCCTGACTTCTACCAAGCTTCCAAGAAAGCCAGTGTGTTGTTTTTGTATCTTCCCTTTACATGCTGATGTTTTGGTCTAACCGCGTTAATGTGTTTCTGTGAGGCTATGTTTTTTGTATCTATTCTTGATTCAGGCAGCGAGCTGGGACGATCGTCTGGCTATCCTGGTTTTTTTCCTCGTACAGTTATGGATACTGTTAAATATTCTTTTGGAGTACATCTCCATATTTTGTCAGCTAATGTAGTGATGGTCGGGGTGAATGTGGACCATCTGCACCTAGGAATCATGTAGAAGCTGGGCTACCACTTTCCTGGTATCTCTGGTCCAGTGCTTGAGAACATGTAGGCACACATGTTTTGTTGAAATAAAGATACCTTGTGTCACACTTGGAGTCTTGTGCCATCTGTAACCACACTGTGACCTCCATTGATCCGTATTAGTGAGGTTGGGTTTAGAATGAGGTTACATCCAGTGGCGCTTTAATGAGAGGGTAATTATTTTTATAACTAATATATGGTTATGTTAGTGCTCCTAGAAATTTGGTGAGTTTCAGGTTGGAATTGTGGGGTTTGGGTAGAAATTGTGAAAGGCTTCATTATATTTTTTGTTTGATTTGCAGTTTTCTAGTCATTGCATTCTGATTCTATGGTAACTTCAGTGGCTTATTTTCCTTTTTAAATTAGCAAAAGGCAACCGCTTTCTTTCCATCTAGTATAGTGGGAGTACCTATTTCCCATCCTAGTATAGTGGGAGTACCTATGCTCCATCTAGTATAGTGGGAGTACCTGTTCCGTCGTAGTATATGGGAGTACCTGTTCCGTCTAGTAAGTGGGAGTACCTGTTCGGCTATAGGAACCGTTTCGTAGTATATGTGAGTACCTGTTCCGTCTAGTATCTTGGGAGTACCTGTTCCTTGTGAGTCTGTTCAGTCATAGTGGGAGTACCGGTTCCGTCATGTATAGGGAGTACCTGTTCCGTCGGTATAGTGGAAGTACCTGTTCCGTCTATATAGTGGGAGTACCTGTTCCGTCTAGTATAGTGGGAGTACCTGTTCCGTCTATTATAGTGGACCTTTTTGCAATAGTGGGTACCTGTTCCGTCTAGTATAGTTGGGAGTACCTTTCCGTCTAGTATAGTGGCGTACGTCTTAGTATGTATACCTGTTCTCTTCTGCGTCCTAGTATAGTGGGAGTACCTGTTCCGCAGTAGTCTGTGGGAGTACCTGTTCCGTCCTAGTATAGTGTGGTACGTCCCTGTATGAGTACCGTCTAGTATAAGTGGGGTAACCTGTTTCCGCCTAGTAATAGTGGGAGTACCTTCCGCCTAAGTATAGTGGGATTACCTGTTCCGCCTAGTAATAGTTGTGGAGACCTGCTTCCGCCTAGTATAGTGGGAGTACCTGTTCCGCCTATTATGTGGGGTAGTGAGTAAGCCTGTTTCCGCCGATATATGGGAGTACCTGTTCCCGCCTAGAAGTGGGAGTACCTGTTCCGTCTAGTATAGTGGGAGTACCTGTTCCGCCTAGTTAGTGGGAGAACCTGTTCCGCCTAGTATAGTGGGAGTACCTGTTTTCCGCCTAGTATAGTGGGAGTACCTGTTCCGCCTAGTATAGTGGGAGTACCTGTTCCGCCTAGTATAGTGGGGAGACCTGTTCCGCCTAGTATAGTGGGAGTACCTGTTCCGCCTAGTATACGTGGAGTACCTGTTCGCCTAGTTAGTAGTTTGCTGGAGTACCTGTTCCGCCTAGTATAGTGGGAGTACCTGTTTCCGCCTAGTATGCGGGAGTACCTGTTCCGCCTGAGTATACGTCTATTATGGGAGTACCTGTTCCGCCTAGTAATAGTGGGAGCTGTTCCGCTAGTATGTGGGATACCTGTTCCGCCTGTATAGTGGGAGAACCTGTTTCCGCCTAGTATATTGGAGACCTGTTCCGCCTAGTAATAGTGGGGAACCTGTTCCGCCTAGTAAGGAGTACCTGTTACCGCCTAGTATTGTGGGAGTACCTTTCCCGCCTAGTATATGGGGTACCTGTTCCGCCTAGTTAGTGGGAGTACCTGTTCCGCCCTAGTATAAGTGGGAGTACCTGTTTCCGCCTAGTATAGTGGAGAGAACTGTTCCGCCTAGTAATAGTGTAGTACCTGTTCCGCCTAGTATAGTGGGAGTACCCTTTCCGCCAGTATAGAGTGGAGTACCTGTTCCGCCTAGTATAGTGGGAGTACCTGTTCCGCCTAGTATAGTGGGAGTACCTGGGTATTAGTCATAAAATTTTCAAAGGGACTGGTTTACAATAAAATTTATTTGCTACTAATAGGGGTCGTTATCGCACGTGGTATTTTCAATTTTTGTTTTTAGCATTTTTAATCACTTTGTTCTTTTGTATATAGTGGATTATTTTTCACACCTTTCCTTTACCTTTTTCAGTCAAAAGTCTTGATTCCATTTTTTTTTTTTTCCTTCTTCCCCCTTCCCCCCCCCTTCTATCCCTGCCCCCCATGATTGATGCAATTCTCTGTCTTACCAGATACGAGCATTCCAGCTTGGATTTGGACAGGTGGACTTGGTCCCTTTCTTTAATGTCCCGTCTGGTTAATATAAAACATCTTGAGTGTCTCTCCATGGTTTTACGCTCACACCGTGCCTTTTCAGACAATTCTCAACCAGCTGGACACATCTGCTGTGCTGCTTTCCTTGGTATTTTTGTCGATCCTTCCAGACTTTGGATCTTTGGTAGAGTGGACCTTTTGGATATGTTGGCTTTCCGTTGGGGCAACATAAAGTCTGTTCTTGGTTAGGCCATTAACGATTGTTCGTAACGCGAAGTAGTAACCACGACCAGTCCATTTACACATGGCAAAACGTGTATTTTGTTTTTCTACGAATTACTACCAAATGTAGATGTAAGTGGGAGGTTATAGGGTGATTCTGTGTCTTGTGAGTGGGTGATGATTGGGACCTCTGGAGGGTCAAGTTATGTTTTATCAGGGCTTTCATTCAAAGCCTCTCATAAGTCCCCATCAAGCTCTGGGTGGTATTCAACAAAGGCATCTAAGGCTTTGCCTTTATCAAGGGTGGCCAAAGTATCTTGCCCACTCCTGCTCCTGTGGCAACTGATACTGTCTGCAATGCACTTCTCAAAACCTTAACCAAAAAGTGTCCAAATTGCTTAATTGTCCATGACAGGAAAACTTGGGTTGAACCATGCAAGCAAAAACGGACCCCTCTCTGGTATCACTGATCCGCACGTGATGGGACTGGGTCTGGTGCTGGAGCTTTGCCAACTTCGTTGCCAATGCACGGTCTGCGGCGCACAACTTCAAATTCTCCTCTGCGCCTGCCGTTCAAACCTGTTCCCGCTGGGCTTTGGCCGTTCAGCTCTCAACAGCGGCCTGCCTCCCCTCCTGATGCCATGCAAGATCAATTTTTTTTAAAGAAGCGTAGCTGTGGGTCATCCGTAACCCAACCAATTGTAAATCCTTTTGCAGGGGAAGAAGTACAGTACTTAATGACACTGTAGTATCTCACTGCATGAGAGAATCCAAGTGTAACAGTCCTTTCTGGGAAGCTAAATCCACATCGTTACCGGACTCAGTTTGTGTGTGTTCTGCTGCTCCGTGGTCACGCACTCTCAACACAATGTCACTATCAGCAGCTCCTTGGCACTTGGCCAGGACACTCAATACCTCTTTCCTCACAGAGGTTGATCCTAACCTCCTGGCTTTGTCCTTGTAAATGGTCTGCCATTCTACAGCTAACCTTGCCAAAATAAAATATAGAAAAGAAAAAACAGAAAGGAAGGTGAAAATGTTGTACGTATGTGGTTTTTTAAAAAAAAAATTTGCATCGAGTTTTGTCTTTGAAGACTGATTACCCTCGCAAGGATACTGTTCTTTAGTACAAGGGTTAAATACTTAATCCAAAAGCAAATAACGCTCTAATAAAAAATAATTCATCCCACCCGCTTGCCAACCAATTTGTCACGAAGCAGTTCGCTGGGCACTTATCTGACGAATCAATCGGTAAACTCGCTTGCCACCACTTAAGTATAACGGTCCTTAAAGACACCACCCAAAAAGAAACACATCTTGACTCTGCACTGCGACCTAAGCCACCACCCCTGTCCGGCAGCTAAATTGGTTAACACACACCCCATCACTCCGCACAACTAACATGGTAATTCATCAGTCTCTTCCACAAGCAGTCAAGAGTAATTAGGAATTTTAACTACATGCACACCTCACATTCCAAACAACATATAAACTTTTTCAGGAGGCTAACGAGTTCTTTAGAGATCAAAGACAAACTTTATCAATTTTACATTAATATTCCAAAAGGTGGGACAGTGTATACGACAGATTTATGACTAGCCAAAAGCATTCTTCCCCCTCAGGTAGACAGATTCCATATTAAATGGAGATATGACAGTTGTAACTGGGGATTGACCACATTTCTCGCCCGAAAGATAGAGACAGTCTCAATACAACAAGACTAGTAGGTAACGTCGCTCTTGGTAATGGAATAAGGGCTCATGTTGGGTATCATATTAATGGCTACCTTCCCATTCACAGTCATATAATATTGGTTTCTGGTCTACACATTCCTAATACCGAAATAATTGTATTTACTGTATGACTGTTCCTTAAAATGACCCTCTTAGTCCCACCAGACCTAGACTGCATGAGGAATTCCAGATAAAACACACGTATCAGCCTCACCCACATTGTCTGGAAAAGAGACCTGGTTCCAGCTTCACTACTGGTAATATAAACAATAGGACTGTTCCAGGGGGAATGGAATGGTCTTTGGGGTGTAAAGTAGCTTTATCTCAGCGGGTGGGAGCATCCTGAGACGGTAAGATTATAAGAGAAGTGGGCTTTGGGGGGGGGGTGGGGCGGTTACTTTTAAAGTTATGCTTTGGAGCTTGTGAGTTACCCTTTATTATCTCATTTTCAGTTTTCAGTGACAATGGGGTGACATTTCCAATCAGATCAAAAAACCAATACATTTATTTATATAAATTAGATACAAAATAGTTTAGTGTGATGTCTGTATATTTATAAAAAAAACCCCAACCCCCCAAACGACGTACAACATGGTCCAGGATTCCCCCTCGACTGGTGTTGTCCAACGGATTCCAAATAAATGATCAGTTTGAAACACTGTATTCTTGTAAAACAAAGGCCATGGTTCCATAGGGCCTCTGCAGAAACCTGTAGTGCCACCTAGAGGCAATAATGAAAAGCAGCACTACGTGTCCTCACACAGAACCTATATAGATTTCCTGACTCCTCCAGCAAATACGAAACAGCACCCGGTTGTTCTTTTCTGTGAATCACTATTTATAAAAACCGAAAAAAAAAAAGCGGGTAAAAATTAAATAGTTTAATGTTCAGGCACAACGCTCCACTTGGCTGTGCTGGCAGCATTGTCCCTTCACTGTCCCCCATCAGACAATATGTGCCAAAGCAAGTCGGGCCCTGGTGGGCGAGGTTCCTGGGCCCCATTTACATAGTACTTAAGATCATCCTCACTAGGGCCTGGGTCATTCCGGTAAAGTTCCATATGGGTTTTATCCTTGTACAAGTTCGAGATTGGTTATTCAGACAGGCTTCCCATTAGCACTATCCACAACCCATCCCTAGAGAATAAAGGACAAAGAGTTAGAATTATCGCCCCAACGTTACAAACATCCTGCAAAAATGGGCCACTCAGGGCGCCTGTTGTAAGGAAATGTCCCAGCAGTGCACATTGATTAAAAAAGGCCTTTTAACGCCATAAAGGCCGGAACTCATACAGGTTGCTGTAATCTAGAAACCACTAAACCAGGTAGAAGGGTTAATCCAGGGTGGACAAGTCAGATTGGGCACATGCCCACCATGGAATCTGACACCAGAGGCCACTTGACCAATAAAGAGCTTGCAACTGCTGTCCACAAACTAATACGGCACACAACAAACCATACATACACTGCTAAAAAATAAAGGCCACACAAAACCATACATACCTGTCTACTAACGGCCACACAAAACACTACATACACTGCTATAACGGGCACACAACAAACAATACATACATTGCTACTAAACGGCCCAACAAACACATACCATCACCCTGCTATAACGGCCACCACAACACGACCTATCACACTGTCTAAAACACGGCCCACACCAAACACCTCATACACTGTATACATTAACGGCCCAACAAACCATACATACACTCAATATACAGCCACCACAAAACATGCATACATGCTATACAATGCCACACAACACATACATACACTGCTATACGAAATAAAACTGTCACAAAATACATACACTCATATACAGCCACAAAACATGCATTAACACAGTATACAGACACACACAAACATACATACTGCTATAACGCCACACAAACCCATACCCCACCATATACCGCCCCCCCCCCCCTCCTACCCAAGGCCCCCCCCCCACCAAACAACATTACCAACCGCTATACCCCCCGGACCCCACAACAAAACAACATACATACAATGCATAATACGCCACCACAAACACATTACATCAATGCAAATAACGGCCCACAACAAAACATACCATACAACTCTATACGGCCACACAAACACATACATACACGCTATACGGCCACACAACACTAAATACACTCATATACAGCACACAAACATGCAGTACACGCTATACAGCCACACAAACTACATACACTGCTATAATATAAACGGCACCAACACAAACATTACATGACACACGCTATAACAACCACAAAAATAAATACCACACTATAAGCACACAACCACATAACCTACAAAATGATTGTATAACGGCCACGAAAAACAACCATAATACACTGCTTATAACTGACCGGACAAAACACATAAGAAATCGCTATACGGACCAACAACAAACAATACATACACTGCTATAAGGGAAACAACAAACAAATAAATATAAACTTTGATATACAAGACAAAAAAAAAAAATATAATTACACGCTATAAAGCCACAAAAAAAAATTACATACAGGATATTATACGGGCAAAAAACAAACCCCCCCACCCCCCCCCCCACCCCCCCCAACACAATACATACCCACCCACCGTTGCCTATCCCCCCCCCCCCCACCCACCCCCCCCGCACCAACCACCCCACCCCCCCCCAAACACTACCCCCCCCCACCCCCATACAATGCCCCGCCATACAGGCCACACAAAAAAAACCATACCAATACACTCCTGCCCCGCCATCACCCCCCCCACACCGACACGACACACCCCCCCACCAACCCAAAAAACCCCCCCTACCATGGGGAGGAGGCAAGCGGAGACGAACGGGAGACAAAATTATAACAAACTAGTAAAGTGACCACACTGGGGAGAAAATTGGGAGGACACATGTACACAAAGGTGCCCCCCCCCCGGTAAAGTAGTAAAAGAAGTACAGGGAGCATTGTGGGAGCAGGAGACACTTTTTAATCACTCACCCCCACCACTGTGTCACCTCACGAGCATTTGTATTCTGGTGCCACAACTCTAAAAACATAAAAGTCCACCTACAAGTGCAGTGCTGCGGAATTTCACACTAAAATGACCAAACCCTTTATTAGTAACACTCACCGAACTCTTCAACTGACATGGGAAAGCGCATTCAACCCACTTCACACCCCCCCCACCCCCTATACAGTGGTACCCCCACATGGCCATTTGTTAGTTACAATACCACATTCCTATTCACCATTTACACTCTGTGGCTGGCTCTATTACACACAACTGGCTCCCACACTTTTACCTCTATCCCCCCCCTCAACGTCTGTAGGTTGGCCCTGGACTTTGCCCATCGGGGCTTTATTATCTTGGCTGCTGGGCCAATAAGGGTTTGGATAAGAGAAGAGACTGAAAATACTTGTAACACCACAGGATATCAAAACGGGAGACGAATTTGTTCAGGAAGCATCCTGGACTGTGAACATCCAAACAGCGGAACTGTGGTTTCTACACAAGTGGACCCCTCATTAAAATAAACACAATCCCTACGGCTTTACCAACCGGGATCATGTTCCCCACAGTTACACGCATATCCGAGTAGTTACCCCAACGACCGTCCAACCAACACACCAGGAGCCCATCCTCCCCCCTTAGGCTACTAAGCCCAGGTTAATGTTTCCTCGCTAGCATTGAACTGTGATGTGACATCACCAGTACAATGCTCTGCCCCACCCCACGGTTAGGTTTCAGCTTGCTCTACCACCCGAGTACACTCCCACTGCCTGGATAGAGAACAGCAGTGCATAACCCCACCCCAAAACGTCTTCATCGTTTTTATATCTAGCCAAAAAAAGTCTGGGAAGTTTTGTTTTCTCCCTTTAAAATAAGTACTAGGCAGGGGAATGGCTGCAGCACGTGTGGTAACTAGCATCAGAAAAGATAGACAGCTCATCAGGTGACTGTCACAAATTCAGACAGACAGGAAAACCCAGAAGTGCAACTTTTACAAGCCAATAACTAAAACCCTTGTGGTGAAGGTCTTCTACTTAGGGATTATACGGTCTTGTTTAATGAAACAGGGGTTTGTGAGCGTTCAGGTACTATTTAGTCCTCATTGGATGCAGTTTACACCCTGAATATAAAATATCCTGATTGGTATACCCCAAGATGGTTAAAATGGCAAAATATGGAGGGGTGGCTGCGGAGCAATGAATCGTGGCAGCCAGACGCATGACTAACAGCTCCTCGACCTTCTGCCTGAAAAACTGGACGATCATCCCGGCGTCAACTAAAAACAAACAATCTAAAAGATACAGCGAAAATGGCTTCGGGAAACAGCATTGAACTTATACTACAAATGGTAACAAACCTCTAGTACTACCCTCCCACATGGAACTCACTCAGATAGGAGACAGGACACAGGACTCCTTATGAATACTTACTGGCAACCAACATGAAAAAGGATTGGATGTTGGCGCCATTTGGAACCTCTAAGAACTGATATTTATTGGAGATAGGAAAACATGATCTGATCTGACAAACAGACCCGCCGAGTATCAGGCTGACAGTGGAGGAAGGGAATTGGTTAGACCAAGGAGAAAGAGACAAAACGCTGACCGCTTAAGCAAACGGATCAAGGCTATTGACAAGGGGGCGGACATCTAACCCCTCCACCAAACTGACCACATTCACCCTGTCAGCATGCAAAAAAAAAACAGATGAATAAACGGATATAACGATATAATGTATGACGTGCTAAAAATGATCTTATGCCATTTCCCATCACGTCTACTATAATATCCTTTCCACTAGATTACCCTGAGTAACAAGATGTTCAAATATCAGCCAGTCATATGACTCCGTGTCACACAGTTTATAATGATATAGGAACTTTACTCTTACTTTAAATGTCAACCACCATCCATCCATAAAGATGGAAAACTTTCATTATATAATAACTTATACACAGAGATACCTAGTATAGTGGGAGTACCTGTTCCGCCTAGTATAGTGGGAGTACCTGGTATCTCTGTGTATATAGTTATTATATAATGAAAGTTTCCATCTTTATGGATTGATGTGGTTGACATGTAAAGTAAAGAGTAAGTTCACTATATACATTATAAAACTGTGTGACACGGAGTCATATGACTGGCTGATATTTGAACATCTGTTACGCAGGGTATAGTAGGGAAAGGATATTATAGTAGACGGGGAGGGGAAATGGCATAAGATCATTTTTAGCATAGTCATACATTATATAGTTATATACGTTTCATTCATCTGTTTTTGCATGCTGAACAGGGTGAATGTGTCAGTTTGGTGAGGTTAGATGTCAGCCCTTGTCAATAGCTTGATCCTTTTGCTTAAGCGGTCAGCGTTTTTCTCTTGGTCTAACCATTCCCTGGTCAGCCTGATACGTCGGGTCTGTTTGTCAGATCAGATCATGTTTTCCTATCTCCAAAATATCAGTTCTTAGAGGTTCCATGGCGCCTGCCAATCCTTGTTTCATGATTGTTCCAGTAAGTATTCATAAGGATGTACCTGTGTCCTGTCTCCTATCTGAGTGAGGTCCATGTGGGAGGGTAGGTACGAGAGGTTTGTTACCATTTGTAGGTATAATTCAATGCGGTTTCCGAAGCCATTTTCTCTGTAGATTAAGTTGTTGTTTTTAGTTGAACTCCGGGATGTCGTCAGGTTTTCAGCAGGAAGGTAGAGGAGCTGTTAGTCATGCGTCTGCCAAGATTCATTGCTCACGAGCACCCTCCATATTTGCCATTTTAACCATCTTGGGGTATAGCCAATCAGGATATTTTATTCAGGTGTAAAACTGCATCCAATGGAGGACTAAATAGTAACCTGAACGATAACAAACCCCTGTTAATTAAACACAGACCGATAAATCCCTAGAGTAGACAGACCTCACCCAAGGGTTTAGTTATTGGCTTGTAAAGTTGCACTTTCTGGTTGTCCTGTCTGTCTGAATTTGTGACAGGCACATGATGAGCTGTCTATCTTTTCTGATGCTAGTTACACACCTGCAGCCATTCCCCTGCCTATGGACTATTTTAATAGGGAGAAACAAAACTTCCCAGACTTTTGGCTAGATATAAAAACGATGAAGACGTTTTGGGGTGGGGGTTATGCAGCTGCTGATACTCTATCCAGGCAGTGGGATACAAGTAGACAAGCTGAAACCTAAACTTTGGGGCAGAGCAGTGGTACTGGTGATGTCACATCACATTACAATGCTAGCAGGAAACATTAACTGCTGTAACTTCGGATAGGCTGTAACTGGAAGCATGATCCCTTTAAACGTAGGAGTGTGTTTATTTTAATGAAGGCCACTTGTATAGAAACCACAGTTCCCCTTTAATGTTCAGCAGTCCAGGATGCTTCCTGTAACAAAGTCTCCCTTTGAATGATTCCTGTGTGTTACAGTATTTTCATTCTCTTCTCTTATTCATAACCCTATAGGGCCCAGCAGCCAAGATATAAGCCCCGATGGGCAATCCAAGGGCCAACCTACAGACGTTGAGAGAGGTAAGTGTGGACATTGTGTGTAGATCCACCAGCACAATATAAATGATAGGAATATGGTAGTGGTACTAACAATGCCAGGTGACCACTGGTATATGAATTAAATCCTTTCCCATTCATTGAAATCTGATGTTAATAATTGTCATTTTAGGTGAAAATCCCACAGACTGAGATTCACCAGATACACCAGGACACAGTGAGTATTAAAAAGTGTCTCCTGCTCCCACAATGCTCCCTGGTACTTTTACTACCACAGTTTGTTACATTGTCTCCCCAGTGTTCACTTTAATAGTTTGTTATATTGTCTCCCCAGGTATGTTTGCTGTGGCCGTATAGCAGTGTATGTATGTGTTTGTGTGGCCGTATAGCGGTGTATGTATGTTTGTGTGGCCTTATAGCGGTATATGTATGTTTGTGTGGCGTATAGCAGTGTATGTATGTTTGTGTGGCTGTATAGCGGTGTATGCATGTTTGTGTGGCTGTATATGAGTGTATGTATGTTTGTGTGGCCGTATAGCAGTGTATGTATGTGTTTGTGTGGCCGTATAGCAGTGTATGTATGTGTTTGTGTGGCCGTATAGCAGTGTATGTATGTGTTTGTGTGGCCGTATAGCAATGTATGTATGTGTTTGTGTGGCCGTATAGCAGTGTATGTATGTGTTTGTGTGGCTGTATAGCAGTGTATATATGTGTTTGTGTGGCTGTATAGCAGTGTATGTATGTGTTTGTGTGGCCGTATAGCAGTGTATGTATGTGTTTGTGTGGCCGTATAGCAGTGTATGTATGTGTTTGCGTGGCCGTATAGCAGTGTATGTATGTGTTTGCGTGGCCGTATAGCAGTGTATGTATGTGTTTGTGTGGCCGTATAGTGGTGTATGTATGTTTGTGTGGCCGTATAGCGGTGTATGTATGTTTGTGTGGCGTATAGCAGTGTATGTATGTTTGTGTGGCTGTATAGCGGTGTATGCATGTTTGTGTGGCTGTATATGAGTGTATGTATGTTTGTGTGGCCGTATAGCAGTGTATGTATGTGTTTGTGTGGCGTAAACAGAATGGCATGTATGCTGTTTGTGTGGGCGGTATATGCATGTTATGTATGTTTGTTGGGCCGTATAAAGCATGTATGTATGTGTTTGTGGTGCCGTATACAGTGTTGTATGTGTTTGTGTGGCCGTATAGCAGTGTATGTATGTGTTTGTGTGGCCGTATAGCAGTGTATGTATGTGTTTGTGTGGCCGTATAGCAGTGTATGTATGTGTTTGTGTGGCCGTATGTATGTTTGTGGACAGCAGTGCAAGCTCTTTATTGGTCAGGTGGCCTCTGGTGTCAGATTCCCTGGTGGGCCTCATGTGCCCAATCTGACATTGACTCACCCCATTGGATTAACCCCTTCCTACCTGTTTAGTGGTTTCTAGATTACAGCAACCTGTATGGAGTCCGGGCTTTATGGCGTTAAAAGGCTTTTAATCAAGTTGTGCACTGCTGGGGACATTTCCTACAACAGGCGCCCTGATTGGCCCATTTTGCCAGATGTTTGTAACGTTGGGGCGATAATTCTAATCTTTGTCTTTATTCTCTAGGGACTGGGTTTGTGGATATTGTAATGGGACATACCTGGTCTGGAATTAACCAATCTCGAACCTTTACCAAGGATAAACCCATATGGAACCTTTACCGGGAATGAACCCAGGCCTAGTGAAGGATGATCTTAATTACTATGTAAATGGGGCCCAGGAACCTCGCCCCAAGGGCCCAGACTTGCTTTGCACATATTGTCTGATGGGGGACAGTGAAGGGACAATGCTGCCAGCACAGCCATGTGGAGCGTTGTGCTGAACATTAAACATATTTATATTTTTACCAGCTTTTTCTTTTTACGTGTTTTTATAAATGTGAATTCACAGAAAGAACAACCGGTGCTGTTTCGTATTATGCTGGAGAGTCATGGAAATCTATATAGGTTCTGTGTGAGGACACGTAGTGCTGCTTTTCATTGCCTCTAGGTGGCACTACAGGGTTCTGACAGAGGCCCTATGGAAACCAATGCCTTTGTTTTAAAGAATACAGTGTTTCAAACTGATCATTTATTTTGGAATCCGTTGGACAACCCCAGCGAGGGGGAAATCCTGGACCATGTGACTCGTTGGGGGGTGTTTATAAATATACAGACATCACACTAAACTATTTTGTGATCTAATTTATATAAATATAATGTATTGTTTTTTGCTCTGTATTGAAATGTCACCTTGGTCACTGAAAACTGAAAATGGAATAATTAAAGGGTAACTCAAGCCTCAAAATAACTTTAAAAGATAACCCCCCCCCCCCAAAGCCCACTTTCATTATAATCTTACCTGTCTCAGATGCTCCCACGCTGAGATAAAGCTACTTACACCCAACCTATCCATTCCACCCTGGAACAGTCCTATTGTTTATATTACCATTAGTGAAGCATGGAACCAGGTCTCTTTTCCAGACAATGTGGGGCTGAACCGTGTATCTGGAATTCTCTGCAGCTAGGAGTCTGGTGGGGACTAAGAGGTCATTTTAAGGACAGTCATACATGTAAAATAAATGTATTTCGGTATTGGAATGTGTAAGACAGAAACCAATATTATATCTGTGAATGGGAAGGTAGGCCCATTAATATGATACCCAACATGGAGCCCTTATTCCATTACCAAGGCGAGTTACTAATAAGGTCATGTTTGGTATTGGAAGAATTGATAATTAATTTAGGAGAGGAATATGTGGTCAATATCCCAGTACAATGTACATATCTACATTTATATGGAATCTGTCTAACTGAGGGGGAATGAATGCTTTTGGCTAGTCATAAATCTGTCGTATACACTGTCCACCTTTTGGAATATTAAATGTAAAATTGAGTAAGTTTTGTCTTTGATGCTCTAAAAGAACTCAGTTAGCCTCTGAAAAGTTTATATGTGTTTGAATGGAGTGTGCAGTGTAAATGCTAATTAACTCTGTGACTGCTTGTGGAGGACTGATGCTAATTAACCAGTTAGTTGCTGGAGTGAATGGTGTAGTGTTAACCATTTAGTGCCAGGACAGGGGTGTGCATAGTCAGTGAGAGTCAAGAGTGTTTTTGGGGGTGTCTTTAAGGCCGTAACTTAAAGTGGTGGCAGCGAGTACCGATTGATTAGTCAGATCACGTGCCCAGCGAACTGGCGTTCGTGACAAATTGGCTGGCAGCGGGTGGGATGAATTATTTTTTATTAGAGCGTTATTGCTTGGATTAAGTATTTAACCCTTGTACTAAAGAACTGTATCCTTGCGAGGGTATCAGTCTTCAAAGACAAACTCAGTGCATTTTTTTTTTAAAAAGACATACGTACAAACAGTTTTCCCTTCCTTCTCTGTTTTTCTTTTCTATATTTTATTTGGCAAGGTTAGCTTAGAATGGCAACCATTTACAAGAGACAAACCAAGGAGGTCCTGATCAACCTCTGTGAGGAAAGAGGTATTGATGTCCTGGACAAGTCCAAGGAGCTGCTGATAAGGACATTGTTGGAGAGTGACCAGGAGCAGCAGAACTACACAACTGAGTCGGGAAGCGATGTGGATTTAGCTATCCCAGAAAGGACTGTTAACCTTGGATTCTCTCAGCATGAGAATACTACAGTGCAGGAAGACTGTACTTCTTCCCTGCAAAAGGATTTACAATTGTTGGGTTCGGATGACCCACAGCTACGTCTTTAATTGATCTTGCAGCATCAGGAGAGGGAGGCAGCCGCAGTTGAGAGAGCTGAACGGCAAGCCCAGCGGGAAGCAGTTGAACGGCAGGCGCAGAGAGAATTTGAAGTTGCGGCCGCAGACCGTGCATTTCAACTGGAGTTAGCAAAGCTCCAGCACCAGACCCAGTCTCCACAGTCCAGTGAGTCCAGAGAGGGTCCGTTTGCTTTGCATGGTTCACCCAAGTTTCCTGTCATGGACAATGATAGCAATTTGGACACTTTTTTGTTAAGTTTTGAGAAGTGCTGCAGACAGTATCAGTTGCCACAGGAGCAGTGGGCAAGATACTTGGCACCTGGATTAAAAGGCAAAGCCTTAGATGCCTTTGTTGAACTACCACCAGAGCTTGATGGGGACTATGAGGCTTTGAAGAAACCCTGATAAAGAAACATAACTTGACTCCAGAGGTTCACCGCAGAAAGTCCCCACTGACAGCTACTCAGATGTTGTGAGTAATCGGAGAACCAGTTTTCGCCAGTGGTTAAATGGACTGTCGGTTACTACATTTGGCGAGTTAGAAGATTTAATGGTAAAAGAACAGACTTTTATGTTGCCAACAGGGAGCCAACATATCCAAAAGGTCCAACTCTACAAAGATCACCAAGCTGGAAGGATCGACACCACAGGGAAGCAGCACAGCAGAATGTCAAGGCTGGTGAGAATGTGTCTGAAAGGCCCAGTGTGAGCGTAAACCATGGAGATACACGCAGATGTTTTATATGTAACCAGACGGGACATAAAGAAAGGGACCAGTGCCACCTGTCAATCCAGTGGTAATGCTCGTATCTGGTAAGACAGAGAATTTATATCATCATATGCAGACTGTGACTGTGGGAGATAAAGTTACCCTGGGGTTACGGGACTCAGGAGCTAACTTGTCTCTGGTGCGCCCAGATGATTAACTTTGGGGACATTATTCCTGGGAAGACTTTATTGGTAAAAGGAGTGGGTGGGAGTCATCCACGGGTGCCTGTGGCTAATGTTTACTTGGATTGGGGTGTGGGGAGAGGTCTGAGGGAAGTGGGGATATCTAATGAAATTCCTGTCAGTGTGTTACTGGGGAATGATTTGGGGAGAATGGTCTCTGCTTTTGTGCCAAATGATCCGGTCTCACTAAGTCCAGCCACACTGGGAGTGTGACCACCCACTGCAATCAGTAAAGGGAACAGGTAACAAGGGGCAAGGTAACTGGGAGGGAGGGCTGAGAGACCAGAGCAGGTGTCAGTCAGTACCAGAACCAGTACTGTCTAACTGTGTGAATGGAGAGAGTGAACTGGGGGATCCCCCAGTTCACTCTCTGGTATGTCCAGGTATAGTACCTGTAGGTAGGGATTGTGTCACAGTAACTGGGAGGGAGGGCTGAGAGACCAGAGGGTGTCAGTCAGTACCAGAACCAGTACTGTCTAACTGTGTGAATGGAGAGAGAGAGAGAGAGGGATCCCCCAGTTCACTCTCTGGTAGAGTCAGGTATAGTACCTGTAGGTAGGGATTGTCACAGTAACTGGGAGGGAGGGCTGAGAGACCAGAGCAGGTGTCAGTACCAAAACCAGTACTGTCTAACTGTGTGAATGGAGAGAGAGAGAGAGGGATCCCCCAGTTCACTCTCTGGTAGTCAGGTATAGTACCTGTAGGTAGGGATTGCCACAGTAACTGGGAGGGAGGGCTGAGAGACCAGAGAGGGTGTCAGTCAGTACCAGAACCAGTACTGTCTAACTGTGGGAATGGAGAGAGAGAGGGGGATCCCCCAGTTCACTCTCTGGTAGAGACCTTTAAGAGGTCATTTTAAGGACAACCATACATGGAAAATAAATGTATTTCGGTACTGGAATATGTAAGATCGAAACCAATATTGTATTTGTGAATGGGAAAGTAGGCCCATTAAAATGATACCCAACATGGAGACCTTATTCCCTTGCCAAGGCGAGTTATTAAAGGGCATGTCCACCCACAAAACTATAATCCCCCCACTACTGGCCCCCCCATGTAGTGTAGTTTAATCCTTACCTCACATCCCAGCTCCATAGGGTTCTCCTGTAGTCCCCCCCCCAAAGTCCCAAAAACTGCCCACCAGGA